>SJOL01003073.1:169186-182492 GCA_004794785.1 Opisthorchis felineus | reverse complement strand
TGGGTCCTCGGTGGAAAACCTGTTGGCCAAACCTTGTTCAAACAGGGCGTAAGTAAGTATTAGATCTCCTCGGAGGCGACGATACTCCAGGTGGAATAGGCCAAGCACCGCGAGACGCGTTTAATAATCAACGGATTTAAGGCCTGCAACCATTCTCGTAGCAGCTCGTTGGACGCGCTCGACGGGTGGCACGTCTTTCTTGCAACTTGTGTAGACAACCTGGTTGGCCTATTCAGGAAGCGGTCTGACGTAGGCCCCGTAGTATCTGGAAGTCCATGCCGGTAATACGGGGGAGGGTTCGCCGAATCATCCGTAGAACGGCAAATGCCCTTTGGGCAGGTTTCGCATGGTGCAGTTAGAAGAACACGATTGGTTCGACCGCAAACATCCTAGCAGCAGCACGACAGTAGCACAGATGCGAAGGGTGCATCGAACTGCTCAGCAGAGTTGCTTAGGTTGCTTAAATGGCTTGTATTTCTAAAGGATCTAATCCAGGTATAGCAACAGCATCGGCATCCTCGATATTTGTGAACGAACACCTCTCGGGTATTTCGATTCCCGAGATGCTGAAGTCAGACAAAGTCAGACAAAGTCAGACAAAGTGGATACAAAAAGCATATCGATTTTGAAATTTAGCAGAAAGAGTGACGGAGAACACGTGCGCCTGTCATAAATGAATTTGGCGACCCAAGGGGAAAATTTGCCGTCCAACGGAGCAGGTGTATAATCCGCCCGAAGAGACAAGAGGGGATCCCCCGGACACCGCGACCGTTTAAAATTCAGAAGAGTCAGAAGCTCGTCCGAGCTCTAGAAACTAGCGTTGATTGTCGTCGGGAGCGGTGGCACATTTTGAACACTTGTCACGAAGTGAAAATATGATCAATGCTACCTTGGCTGTCGCAAAACAAAATCGATTCTCGCAAATGTTTCCCTCCCGATGATGGATCAGCTTTAGTAAGATAATGACAGAAAACATCTTAGAAGCTCTGGCTACAAGCTGATGCTCCGGTGATTTACGCAATATGTTTTTGCATCATTTTTAAATGGGGTGATCACCGCCGAGGTGGTCCACTCTGTCAACATCCCTCCCTCATTGCCAATATTCTGAAGTAGTCGTCAGTTTCTGCACGAGGGACTTGTCACCCTTCTTAAAGCGTGCAGAATGCAAACTGCCTGGGCCGAGCACCTTGTTGTGTTAAAGCGATGAATTAGCACGCTTGACTTCCGCTGTCAAAGGCAACTGATGCCGAATTTCCACTCGGGTTTTTTGTAGCTTCCAGAGTGTGAGTTATTTGGAGCCAACTGAACTGCCCTTCAGTATTCGGCTTATCGTTCAAGACGACGTTTCTGTGAACGAACAAAAGTCCGGGGGTAGTTTCACAAACATTTGCCCCTTTCGAGCCAGCTGGTTGCAGAATACGGAGGAGAGTGAGATGGTTTCCTATTGGGAGACATTTATCCCACCAGCGTTCTCTGCAATTCTTTTGGCCACTCATCAGACAGCATTCGAGTGAACTGAGCGCCATTATAGTCGTTGGTTGCCAGTATGGTCCTCCTGACTTAAGTCAGAGCTGCGGAGCACGACGAGACACCCCGTTTATTGTATTGCGCCGGCAACTTCGAGCAAATGTTTCACAGAGCCGGGAGCATGACCTCTTATCTTTCTCTAATCATCGTCCAAATTAGCATCACTACCCTCATGCTGTTGAGTTCTGAAAGTTCCTTCACGGCTCGACTCGATACTGTCAAACTACTTGAGAGATGACTCACCGAGTAGTTTTGCATTCCTGAGGTGTTTCCGCAGGGAAATCAGTTACATATGCTTGCCTGCACAATGACGAAACCAGAATCAAATGGTGGGCTTCCGAATGAACGATAGTCTTCCTTTGTATCTCCCTATCGATAGCTGATCGCCACATGGTCCAAATGAATCCAAGGCTACTTTGCAATTTGGGGTTTCTAAGTGGCGTGGTGCTAGAGCTTGTGCTGAAAAGTATGTGCTGGCTAGAAATGAGTGATGTTTAGCCACCGTTGGCCAGCGGTATCCAAAGATGACCAGATGTGGCTAGTTTTCGCAACGTTATTACCACTGATTTCCTTTATGCATACAAGCCGAATATATCAGCGGTTGCATAAAAGCTTTCTGAAAACTGGAAAAAATATACGTTGGATGTTGGAGCCCTATAAATAAGCCGTTTTTGAAACTGGTTTCTTCGAATGAACAACCGATTAATGCGCGAGGTCCGTTTCTATGAGGCTTAGTCATTATCCGCCCACTAGTTTCTCTATTTCATTCATTTTTGCGACGATCATCGACCAGTGTACTTAAATGTGTCGAACTCAGGTGACGGTTTTTGCCTACTCAACGTATCCTCAGAATTATGAACGTAGTGCGGCGGAGAGTCAAAAGCGTTACCATTTCACAAAGTGTGAATTATCTTCTCGGGTCAGTTAACTATGTGAAGGCGGCTATGTATGCAAGTACAGACATGATTGTAACAGTACGGCAACATTTCGGCCTCTTGAAAGCTACAGAGCTTAAACAATCTACTTTGCATTAGACCTGTTGTACTTGTAGGTTTGACTGGCACCGCCGTTTGTAGAGATTTCCTTGATATTTTATTGCTGTGTACATACTTTCTGGCCCTATTCTTAACTTGATTACGTGAACTTTGCTCAAAGCGTAACGCGTATTTTTAAAGACCTTCCAAATATACATGGATGACTGGCATTTGGCGGATGTTGCGAGGGTACAGGGCCCTTGGATCGGTTATCCGCATTTTCCTTTGAGTCATTTTTGGGTACGTCAGGGGAGGATATTTTCGGATCACATAATCTCGCCCTTCACATAAAACAACGTATTGCTGAACGGACAATATCAGCTTCCACTGAGACGCTGGAGTAACTGTCGACAAATGAATGCATAGGAGGTGCCCCCTTTCCATTTGATGTTTTACTCTTCTGCTCTATGACGCCCGAGAAAGGTAATGTTTTGTAATGATCAGCCCATTTTTAATAAACGTAGCCCAAGAACCCGTCAACTAGTAATGGAGACAAAAACGACAAGTCCAAAGACTATAGTAGCAAACACAGTCCAGAAAACCGAGTTTTTAGGTTATGTGATGGTTATATAACAGTCTAGTAACCACCTATTATGGCTATCTGGTGGTTATTTTTATACCGTCACAACACCATGTAACCGTTTTTGTGGTTACCTGGAGGTTAAATAACCGACTGCGAACCGCGTTTGTATGTTATTTTACCGACCGATAATCGTCAAATAACCGTGTTTTCCAGTAACTGAACGGCTAAATAACCGTCATTTGGCTGCACTTCGGAGTTCAATAATGGTGAAACAACCACCATATAAAATTATTCCGCTATTATTAGACTGCTATTTAACCGCGTTTTGATGGCTTTTCACCGCATACGTGACCACGAAATAACCGCATTTTACGGCTACAGCGACGCTGAATAACTGGGCCATAATGTGACTGTTCCTAACTCGGCTATCTGACAGTTGTTTAACTACTCATTAACCGAGTTTCAAGGTTGAATAAACGTGAAAATAGGTTTCCTAGCAGTCAGTGTGTGGTCATGTAACTGCGCCCAAATGTTTTTTACGACTAACAACCGCAACACTACTGAAAAGTTACGACCCATACTGGTAACCACGCGGTTAAGCATGCAAATCGTCGGACCCGTTGCAGGAATTAAGGCCTGGTAACCAAATCTTTACACGCTGCTGCACATCAGTCTTCTGCCCACTTGTGGGGGTGGTTCAATAACCTTGGTGATCCGGTGTCATCATTGACTGATTATTCGAAGCAGTTAAAGAACGAAAAACCAGAATACCACAAAAATATCTTTAATAAACGAAAATAAATGTTTTACAGTCAACCCGCTTCAGTCCGATGAAGGTAGGTTTAATGTGAACATCCCGGTTGCTTGGTTCAATGAAGACATCTGAAACAGTGACGAACATACGTATAAGCATTTAACTAACTTGTCCAGGCTCGGAAACGAGACCCACTGCCAACTGATCAAGGCGCTTTCCCTGGGCCAGTCGGTGCCGCGAGTTACAGAACCATTTCTGGATTTCCTTACCAAAATCCTGTCCCATTCAATCTTTGAAAACTGGGTTATATAGGACCGTTTCTGAAACAACGCTTAGCAAGCTACCTCCGATCACTTACCTTCTATCAAGGTACACAGTCTAGTGTTTCGGAAGAGGAGTTTGTTCACAAGCCCAGAGTAGGCCAAGCTGACGGCAAATTCGTCAGCCAACGCCTGTCTGGGACAGAGACGCACCAGGTCCGCCATGGTGGTTGCACTGAAGGAGCCAATATATTTCGTCTATGGCGAATAAATTAGATCAACAAAACTGAATTACCAGTTCCAAAGCTGTGGTATCTTAACCAAGTCCTTTTCCAGCTTGTCACGCGCACTCTTGCTCCGGAGAGGAAAAGCGAAACCGGTAGTTCCAGCAGAATTATGAACCGTCAGCACTGACTGATCCATGCAAATCTCAAGATACTGAATGTCTTCCTCAATCGCGTCAATTTTCTGGGGAAGCCGCTAGTTTTTTTGGATCGACGCAGCGACTCCTGGCTTTTGGAAAATGGATGCAGATTATGGGGATATTACAGGAAACACAGGAATCCCCGGGGTGTAGCTGTTAACCGCATACTGTGGCAGAGGCTGTACCGTCTGCCTCATCAAACGTGTGGGTTGATTAGATGTGGACGGGACGTGCGCTCAATGTTGGGGCGCGCGATCAACAAATGGAATTGGGTACACGAGAAAGCCTGTAGTGGGGGCCTCAGGAGTCGAGTGGAACAGAGTGCGGGGATTCGCCTGCGAGAAGCCGTGGTAAGGCGGGGAGCGTGGCACTATTTTTCGTGGTTTCTTCGGAGATGGAATGATGTTCCTAAAAGAATCCTTGAAAACCTGAACGGTAGTCTTAGTTTCGACGAGGAAAGTTCTGACCCATCTGTACGGTCACGTCAGAAGTGTCCAGATCAGGTGTGTACTGGAATTTCTTCCCATGGGCACGTGCTTTTTTAAAATCGTCTGAACAGTTACCGCAGTCAACGTGACACCCACGGTAAGTCTGAAACACTCCACAGGTAGGGTTCATCGATACTGCTGGTGGCTTCCAGTGAAAGCTCACGGATTGACTTCGCTCTCCATTATCTGTGTGGTGGGGTTCAATCCATATCGGTCGCCGAGAAGGGACTGCTCAGTACTTAGCTGACCAAGATGGGCATTCATATCGCGTGCCAGAATCACAATGTCTGTAATTTTCACTACTGAAGCAGCTGTGAAAAATCACGGCAGAAGCTGTCTTTCTTAGCCTCAGAGCTGCCGTCCGTCAAAGCGTATGCTGACAAAACAGACGCCTTTACGGAGTGGTTTGGCTCAAACCAGTCGACCAAACAGTGCGAAGACGACCATTTATTGGAACCTAGCCCAGGAAAGTGCACTCAGCCGAATGGGTAACGCACGACTCACATGCGGCAGGTACCACAAGCCGTTGAATCAGAACCACCGGACATCGGGGTGATAAAGTTCAACAACTTCGGGTTCGTTTCGAACGGTTTGAGGTGTACGGCCGAAGTGCGGGTGTTGGCTGTTGTTTCGGGGACACAACATACATTGCTCAAAAAATAGAACAAGGCCCGAACAAAAGTTAACCGTTGCGCAACTTGAAACAGTAGATAGAAAGTTGAAAGCAGTAACGTCGAACAGACCCCTTGAGTTTTATAAGAGTTACTTTTGACTGGTTTTACTGGACAGAATCTTAGATACAGAGCAACTGCTTAGTGATTGACAGTAAAATGAGTCGAAATGACTTGTTTGGCGGACGTTTGGAGAGAAGTCAGTGAACAAAGACCTGGAAGGGCAAATGATACTTCCGGGCGACCGAGGCCGAGGAATGGGATCTGGTTGAGGTAACTCACCTTGGGTTTCTGACCCAAACTTCCACAATGTAAGGCGGCAATAGCATGTGGGGATTTGTTTGGGGAAGCTTCTTTAAGCCCCACTCAAAAGTTTGGACCTGGAAATAGCAGCAGTTAGGGTTTCTGGAGGGACCCTATCATAAGCTAGTGGCTCAATAGTCTAACTCACCTGACTCTTGGTGGCTAGGCTAACTTACGAGGTTCTGACGCTTTAGGAGAGTAACGATTTGCGGAATTCGCATCAAATTTGCTATACTGCTTGTGGTTGGGCGCTGTTACGGTTAAGTAGCCCAACCTGCGCGCGATTGGCCAGAAGATCCGGTTGCTTTCTAACTCGTCATCAGGGTAAGCTCCGACTGGTGCAAAGTTTGGACCCAGTTACCAAGGTGAATCAGGAACGGCCTGATGCCCATGTTGCTTCCAGAAGGATTCGGAAGTTGATCACTAGCAGCAAAACGAAGTTGGCTTCGCCGAAAATACGAACTTTGCAGAGTTGAAAATTTTGCAAGGGGTTGGCTTATTCAAGCTGCGCATTCCCAATCCAGATAGTAGTATATTTTACTGGTCTACGGTGCTCTTGAAATCGGAAACCCATTTACACATTTTTCAATGTAAAGTCTACTTGGTTGGATACTCGAATAACGTTTTCATCCGTTGTGCTCGTCCAGCGTAACAAATTAGATTAAATGGTTCATAGAAATTCAGCCCAGCATTGCTGCATGCGAGGCTTACCCTGCATCGGGCATATTAATCGATGGTTTCTCGAAGCTGATGCGACTTTTCGCCCCTGTGCAGAATCGCCTCCCTCAGATATGCGCAAATATTCAAGAGATATTACAGCATAACGTCATCAAACTCGATTAAGTCAGAAAGAGCAATGAAATTGCCGGAAAATATATACAGCGATTGCCCTCTGTCCCCATGACCGCACACGCCACCGCTTACCTTTGCTGCCTATCGTAACTGCTAAGCCCAATCCTATGCACGCCGCTGATTAGGTGGAATTAACTATGCAACGTAGCCTAATCCAGTGACCCACCAAAGCCCTTCATGCCCATAACTTTACGCATTCCTGACTGACGTGCCGGCGCTTGAAAATTATAAAACTGACATTGGCGAGTTAGGTTTTGACTAATTCATTGCACAGGTGTAAACGTAATAGGTGGTCTTCCAGTTATTTTTTCCGAACACAACTCGCACTTGACGGTTACCTTGAAATGAAAAGCGCTAAGGATTCTAATTTTATAAGGGTATAAAAGCTAATTTATCAAGTGCTTAATTAGTCCTGCTGTCTACTATGAGGCGTCGTTGTCTACATCGCCGTCATGATGCCGACGTTCGGCTGCGCATTGTTGTACAACAGCAGAGTTGAAGCCAAAGAAAAGCGTATACATGTGAGACGTATGAGTGGCCAAACTCTATGGGTGAGGCGTGATCCCGGTATTATATCCGACATCTTTATCAGGTTTTATTGGTGGTAATTTTTAGCGAGGATCTAACAAAAACACCGTTTGCTGTTATTGGTCTGGCTGTCATCCGCTAGCCTTCGTGGTACGGCTAAACCTTGTGGAATATACTTCCGGTCAGTATGGCCTGTATGGTTATAGCGGCACGCAAGCCTGAATATCACGTCAAGGAAGCAGCATGGTCAAGCGTCGCCTTGAAAATGGCCTGGGAGACATTCACCCAATGAGAAATAAAACGAACTCGTCAACATCTCGGAACGCGATTGTACGGCCTATAACATCTGTGCAAGTAATTAAGCTTAAACAGGCCAGTCTCCACCTGCTGAGAAGCTGGATACCATAGCTTGATTGTAACATCCTTACGAGATGCACTCGGCTGGGCATCCATGGGCTGGTCGATGTCTGCGTGCATGTCTTATTTGCTGATCGCTTGATAGATGGAGAGGTGCGTACCCACCGGCAACTAAAGAAAATGGTCTCAGTGTTACGCGGGCACTCACCCTCTGGACGGGTCTGTAGAACTTGTCGAAACTACAGACAAGGCTCGTTATTACAGCAATATCCGTGATATGCCAATCGATTCCGTGGAGGCCAGTGGTCCGAAGTGTTAGTTGGCAGGCCACAAAGACTATAAGTGTAAACCACAAGCAAGGTTGGAAAAGGTCGTTCTTTAACACCTCAGGCTGTTTGTTGGAGCCATTTCCAGAACACTGGCGTAACATCATTTGTGTTTACATAATTAGAAGCCTTAAGCAGCCAGTAGCCCTGCGTGCCTCAAACATCTTCCGTTTACCCACCAACCGTTAAAGTTTTTTGGGTACTCCTCCCACTGGTGGCGGCCGTGGAGTGGTAACCAGAAGAAGGAATGTACCACTCTCTAATATGCCGACCACCATTGATGAATCGAAAACCGGCTTAGGTAGCCCATATGTGAAGGTTCAACTTACTGTAGGAAAACGAATTGCCCCTGAATACCAGAAACGCCTGTATGCAAGGCAGTCACATGAGTCGACAGAGTCCACGTACAGGTGAGTTAAAATGTTGACCGTCCTAGAACATCCGGAGGGTCACACGAACAACTGTAGTAACAACGTGGTTCTCACATCACAGCGGGCGGTATGATGGTGCTTCGGCTTGTGCGCGCGTACGCTAGTGCGGCCGAGGACCTGAATGGCGGCAAGTCGTCATGCAGTGAACCACACGAGGAGCATAGCTGTTTCCTGAATTCCTCGCCGGTTACAGTGATAACTGGTGCGCAGTTCGTCCTTCCTCGTGCGCCACTCGTTGCGCCCGGAGACCTTCTGGATAGCTCAGCGCATGAATGGCTCACTTGCGAGTGATGTACAGCCAGTTGACACTTAGATAGGAAACCAAGCCGGGTTTGGTTCTCCGCGGGATTTCCAACTCATGGCGAAATCTGAGTGATTATTAACCGGTGAATAGATACTTACTTGGCCGCGTCGTCAAAGTTGGCCACTGCTACTGACAACGGTCGGTAAAAATTGATGGCCCTTTAATGGAGAGTAGTGCTTCACAAAGGCACACTATTATACCGTAGCCAAACACAGCCTTGCCAACCCGTGTCGGTGACGTCACCTCAGCCATGACGAATGTCCTAATAGAGTACTGCACACCCGTCATGTTCCTGAACAGGATGAGCGGCATACGCAGCTGTAAATGCTCACTTTCGACGAAGTCGCACATGGCAGATCGCCAGATTTCCATGCCATCCGTCACAAGGAATGTGTGCAGTTTGCACCTACACTGTGAATTTACATTAAAAGGTTCGTGCCTTGCGTAGCATCACCGTTTACGGCTTCTAGGAAACTCCAAAATAGAGCTATTGACTGCGTGCGGGGAAGAAAATACGTGGATAAAGATACCCCCCGGATTTTGTCACCAGTTCACGGCCATAGTCGCGGAACTTCGCAAGAACTCACGAGATGCAATGTACCTAAGCAAGCTAATCGTAAGCGCTCACCCACTTAGCACTGGAAGTTGTAGATGACTTGAGTTTTTATCACTTCTCCAAATTCATCTGCAACTTATTGCAGCACCGCCAGTGAGTGAGACCCATCTTTCATTAGGGCACCGCACCCCTTTAATTAGTTGCATGTCGAGCTTCTCCTGACGGGTAGCCTGCTAAAAACTTGCTCATCGGGTGTCGTGCTCCAAGTGGAGGGAATTCGCTATCGACTAGACGTCATATCTACGAAGGTTCAACTTCACCGGGTATCCACTAGAACGGTCCCCGTCGTTCATAAAACAGCACAACACTTACTCTTGATTTCTACTGTGATTCGACGGCGATCATCGGTTATTTTCCTATTAGTTTGACTACTCGTAAAAAGCATGACTTACACCAACTTGTCAAAACACCATTCTGCTTCCCCGCCGCTCACTCCATGTGGTTTTGCCTCCACTTGAGGTTTGCTTTCTCTCTAGTTACTGATGTCGAGTGTTTCAGCTTGTCTGTCTTCGTTAGCAATTTTTTGTCCACTTTGATTACATTTGAGTGTCCGCTTCGAAGGAAAAGCCAAATGACGGGGAGCGAACTCGGAGCCCATAGGATGGTAAATGAGTGCGCTACCCGCTGCGTCATTCTGGTTTTCAGGTCGGGCCTATTCTCGCGTTACCCTCGGGATGTACCTTATTTGATAGCGCTTACTGGAACTTTGTTTCAACTGGTCCCAAGCGAGCATTTCGATTTGACAAGTGACACGTGCTTCTTCGTCGCGTTTTCAGTTGAGGAATGCAGGTATATTTAATTTGCGCGATATTTACCCGAAACCCGTTTTCCAGGCAGTTTCCGTTACCTCCCGGACGTACCGATGTCTCTGCATACTGCCTACTGAATGAGAGCAGCGCATAGTCCGATAGCTACAATCGTCCCATGAGATCACCAGATGCCTAGATATTATGGAAACAACCAGCTTGGCTCTGTCTGGCGGAATGCCTTCTATAACGATAGGATACTTTTTCGCATGAAGGTGGCAAATTGTTGCACCACTCCGAGTATTCCCGAACATTCGGAACATTTTCTGATGCAAAGCGGGAGAGCGAACTTGGGAATACTAACTTCTCCACAAACTTTCTTCTCGCCTGCGTATCCAGTAAGGATGAATTTAACTCCCAAAGCAGACCTTGAGTACGCTTAACTTGGTTTCAACAAAGCTGTGAATTTCCGCGGAGATTTTAAGTTTTTGAATAAATACTGTCACATGCTGAATATTTACGCAAAAGTCTCCTTTCTTCAAACTGTGTTTTAACAGGATTTTTTGGTGTTCATCTAGGGATCGGTTTGGGTATTCCAGAAGTTTGTCACTTCATACACTTTAAATGAGTTTTATTTGACCTGATTTGGGCATCTGATACACGATATCCACCGAAAACGCTACCCTGACAGGTTTCGAGCGAGAAGTGGGCAGAGGCAATAAGTTTATTTTCACAGCTACCTACCATGTAGGTGCCATCTGAGAGGCGCCAGCCGATTGTTTATTTAAGTATTTCGACCCTAGTGAATAATTATGCAGTGACCATGGTCGACTCTAGAGTGACGGGAATATGCGGTTTTAGGACCGACCAATTTCAAACCGTCACTCCTCGGATGGGGTCCGAATTGCTGCTTGCAAGACATGGACGTGCTGCTTGCTGAGGGAAACAGTTTACTGCCTTCAAATTCCCATCCTAGAGGACAGTAAGGCTCTGCCTCCGGGCCGCCTCGCAATACAATGCATCGAAGCACGAGGACTCGCTCTTCCTTATCAGGCTACTTCCAGCTGGACTTCGTTGAATGCCGATCCCTAGGGAACTGCATTCCAGGAAGTTTGGACTGCAGGCTCGCTGCAGCACTGAGGCCGACTGCTACGATACGGTGAAAACCTTTGGCCGGTTTGCCGCCCGTAGCAGCCTGCTTTGGTTTTTCCATTCCGGATGGAAGCATCCTCTTTGGTAATACCACCGGGATTGATGCGGTTGCCCGGGTAGACAACTCTGCCTACTACCTTAATCGGGGCATTCGCACATACGAGGTCAGTGGTCGATTGCACGCAGTAACACTCTACACTTCGCGCGTGTGAAGCGTAGGCCAAACCATGAGGCGGATGTGACGATCGTTTTCACGCAGCCCTCGCGTGCAATTTTGAGGACAGAAATAAATTTCCAATATTGCCAGAGGAACCAAAACTTCGGCACACGCTGCCATAAAACATCATTGCATGAGCAAATTATCCATTGCTTATTAGCACGGATGGACAGAGATTGCATACGCTTACCCATCTGACATAAGAGTAAACTGGCGATCGATGTAACTCACTTCTTGGACGTTTGCAAGTTAGGAAACAAACGACCGGGAGGAGGATGGAAATAATAACTTTTCAATAGATAATCTAGAAAACTTGTGTAGTTCAAGCTGTCGTATCTGAATATCCAGAACTTAAGCATGCACTAAGTGTCTCTCCAAGCGGATAGCTTCATCATCACAAGCCATGCTATGAGGAGTGGGTAAACATGAGGCTGAACTTCATAGTGTTGTCGGAAAAGCTTTACTTGCTCTCACCAAGGAAACATTTGCATGTGGGCACAAAATCAGAGGGGTGGCTTCATGAACTAGTGTTAACATTCTATAGTCGGGAATTTCAAAGGATATAGACCATTTTTTGAGTTTGCTAAAGATGCGACCTGTCACGCCGACGGTAATGGGCGATTATCGCCTGTGATTGCAGCTGGCTCAATCCAAACTGCTGTCTATCGCCCAATGATTAAACGGATGAGAAGTAAGGCTGGTTAGACCGTGAAGACTATTTTGAGAACCTAACGACAAACCAGGCCGAAACATGGGCTAGGGTAGATCTGGCACCACTGGGCGAGCCGAAACAGACGCTCTGGACGAGTGTCGTAGGTGCAACGTTACTGGCTGTGCATGCGCGTTGTACGTCCAGGATAGGCATGTGAATAACGATAGATGACTGGCAGCTAGCTGCCAATACGTGCGCAATGCAGGCACAGGAAACTGTGTCGGAACCTTCTGTTGGTTGTTACACACATTGGTTTGAATGTTGAAGATTTAAACGAAACAATTTGGCATCACCGTAAATTACCAGATGCACCAAAATGACCTGTAATCTGGACCCTTGACAGACCCACTGGTATCAAGTGTACCCTAGAATTGATGCAAGTTCACAAAAGCTGCTATGACCTTCCAGATCCAGATGAAAATGTTCTCCATGGCTGGACTAACATGTCTGCCGCAATCCGCAGCCGAAACCGCCCCAACGTTCGTAAGTGGGCACCACAACTGCCAATAGCCCGGTTAGCGCTTGATTGGTCAGGTCGACTCGCTTGCCAGTCTATCTTCGAGCTGTGATTGGTCGAAAGTGTGGGTCCGAAAGCGAAGCGTGTCCCAGTGTCCTCTGAATGATGGTTGCGAATAGCGCGATCAAATGACACCCGAATTTCCAGAATGCCGTCTTTCCACACACTTCCATTTCGGCATGCTGTACCTGGGTTTTTAGACATTGGTACCTTCTGTACTCTTGTTGGTTTTTCTAATATAGCAGGTTCACCCAAGGTATAGCGATGCTCACGGATTCACAGATTCACGGATTGATACACAGGATCGAGGCTTTTGCCCAAGCTTCCCGGGTCGGTTTTGTTCTTGTCGTTCAGCGGCTGTCGTACACGTGAAAGGCACAAGCAGCACTGCTCTTTAAGTTCTCAGCGCGGGGCAGTATGTTTGCCAGCACGAGGACTCGCAAAATAAAGTGTCTAATAGTGCTTTGAACCGGGTTCTAGAAGGAGCGTGGACAACCGTCGGAGGAAGGTTATTCCACGCAGCTACTACACGAAATGAGAAAAATTTTTGCCTGATAAAAGTGT
>SJOL01003073.1:71610-157026 GCA_004794785.1 Opisthorchis felineus | reverse complement strand
AGGTGGACAGTGTATGACCTGGCAACGAAGTACGAAAACACTAACCAGTAAACTTAGTCGGGTGGGCAACTGCCGCCTTCCTGGATGGGGACCCCGGAACTCAGGTCACCAGTGGTTAATGACTTTGGCGGAAATGGCCCAATCGCGCAGTCAATGGCGCTCCTGCATCAAAGCTATCAGCTTCAATGCGTAGCTACCCAATCTCTGAACAAACTGCACATGCCTTCGCCTCCAAAGCTGGTTGTACGTTCCACATACCCGTTTTCCGGTGATCGAAACTGTAGCAGCTGGAACCAATGTACCTATGGTACACGGTTTATTGCTGATAAATTGAATTGAAATTGAAGGTACATTGTCAGCCGTGGCTCAGTCACGCCCTCAATGGCGCTCATGCATCCGAGCTGTTTCCTTTAATGCATAGCCCTTTCCCAATCCCCCCAATTAAAAGTCAACTGACAACCCTGTATTTACGTGGCAATTATTTCAGCTACCGCTTCCAATGCGCACCTCCCCAAATCATCGATGAACGAAACTGTGGCAGCTAGAACCACTGTATGGGAAGTACGTGGTTCTTACAGCTGTTAATGATAATAATGATGATATCCGGGAGCGTGACCTTACAGTTTTTTGGTGACAGGTGCATGCCAAAGGACGGGATGCGTTTGGTGAGTTCTTACAAATATACCTGCGGCTTCTTCCCCTCTTCGAACCCTAGAAAGATGTCATCTGCATATTCTCGATCAACAAGGTTTTCATCAGCACCTATTTGAATACCGGGTTTTTGATGATCTCCCAGCACTCGTCTCCTTATTTTTTCGATCATGAACTCAAATGGGAGTGGAGAGAACGGCATCTCTGACGGAGGGCATTTTGTGTACGGAATGTTTTGGAGAGCTCTCCGCATTCTCTCACGCGCCCGGAAGTCTGAGACTACAAAGAACTTATTATATGCACAAACTTCATTGCTATACATTAACTCCCGTCCTGTCGCGCTTCATAAACACACGTAGGTGTCAGCTGTAGGCTGTTCAGTCAGATACCTAGATAGTTAGTACACTGTACACAATCGCTCATGTTTGCTGCCCCACGTCCGCCATTCAGACCCTGTTCTCCCGTTTTTATTGCAACATCTAACGCGAACTCTTAGGCAGGTCCGCCAACAAGCTTGCGCGTTCCATAGACACTCAATCGAATGACGTGTGCTGAATCTCTGAAACCCGAATACCGGATCTAGGTATTGAGCCTACGGCACCCTGTACCTAGACGCTACAGTCAGCAAAGTTCGAATGATCTTGCAGCTGCTGCGGCGGAGTGCGTCGGCGTCGGTATGGCTCTAACTTTAGTCTGAACGTGAAATGCAATGATGACAGGGAAAGTCTTTTGCAACTCTTTGTTGATCATCAGTTGTTTCTCAGCAGTGCTGCTTTAGACACAACGGATGTCGTAGTGTTACCTGAGGTTTTTCCTGCTGCCGGGTAGCCTTGGAATCAAAATGACCACACCACAATCAACTACTGGTAGTATAGTCCAATCCTTGACTGTCGATAGTTTTGAAATCAATAGTTTGATTCAGATCACGCCATCATCATCAGAGACGGCCACATTAGTGTTGACACTAATGCTTCATCGACTACAGCAACAAAGTATATGCTATTATTATTATTATTACTATTATTATTATCAGTGCAATTGATGCGAAAAGAGTGGATGGGGGAGAGACATGGTGGAAGCCCATCACAGACATTCTGAAGTGACTACGCCTCCAAACGCTCAGTCAGACAGTCGAAAAAAATGGCAGCATGAACGCCACTGACATCAATTGGCCGCAGTTTCTTGCACTATCTCCAGTCAAGCGAGGGATATCACGGGAAATTCGTCATGGAAGGCGGGCCGCACCAACAGCACCCAAACGTTCCGTATTCTATTTCACACCCCTCTGCCACGTCACACGTCTACGTCGCAGTTTATACCATTCTGAAGGAGTGCAGTTCACCTTATCAGCTATAAGCCATATACCGTTGGTTCCGGCTGCTACGGTTTCGGCTATCGGAAAGTGAAAGAATATGGGAGATATTGCTAAGCATTGGAAGCGATGGCATGATCAGTTAGTTGGAGAAACTGGGTAACTACACGTTCAAGGCGATAGCTTTGATGCAGGAGCGTCGCTGACCGTGTGATCGAGCCATATGTGCCAGTGTCGTTAACCATTGGTGAGTTTAATCCCGGTGTCCACATCCAGGGAGGCGACAGCTGTCGATCCGACTGAGTTTACTTGTTAGTGTTTTCACACTTACTTGTCAAGTCACAGACTGTCCATCTCTCGGTCGCTTCTCAGCACAGGGATGAGCGAAAGGAGATGTGCGAGGCAGACGGTCCCCTGGCATGAGAGGTACATGTCCTAACCAACATAACCTATAAAGCTCGGGTAGCTCATCCATAGTGGGAGAGTTCCTTTTTTCTAAGACCATCTGGCGTACCTGAGCATCGTTAATCCGATGTTCCCACCAGGCCCGGTGAATTCTTCGGAGACACCGTTGGCCAAATTTCCGTAAGTCCTTGTTCCCAATCCATAAAACAGTATGGATCGCACTGCTGCAGTGTCTGCCCTTGACAGACAAACTGACGCCGATGTCATAGGTGTTGGAGGTTGGCAAAACTTCCCATGACCTTCTCGAGCAATTTCGTCTCCAGCAAGTCCACCAAAACTTATACAACTGCCCAGGTAAAGAAATCCTTCTATCACATCAATTGGCTGGTCTTCAAGCATGACGTTAATCCCATTGTGGTCTGACTATCTTGCGACCCCATATCAATTTTCAGCGTTCTTCTTATTCCTGGTGCTTTCCACACTTCCTGTTCTCCTAAATGTGAAAACGTGCGGAATAAGGCCAACGGGTTGATTCATGCTGTCCACAGGCCACACCAGCTCCAACGTTGAATCATCCAGGGTGGGCGTTGGAGTGACCTCACATCTAAACACTCACGCCATGATGACAGGACCACGTCCTAATTCTGGACTATCATACTGGCGCATTGAAATGCTGGACTTTTACTCAAGCGTAGCTTTTATTGTCCTAACCTCAATATTCCTTGGTCAAAGCATAACGGAAAATGGTCAAATAACGCTACCCCTTGACTGCGTAACCTTATTAAGACATTGGCAGATACCCCTCGGTGCCCCCAGAAAAGTTAGCACGCTCTTCTCGAGAGAGCGTTTCAACCAATATGGGTCATTTGACGCACTTATTCGAATAGCAAATCCTCCTAAATCCCTGCGGAGTAAACCGTTTTGAGTTTGTGATAAAATGCTCGCTTCACTTCAATATGTCCTCCATTTCAGTGTGATTGATACTTTGCGGTTTCTGGATATTCTACTTTGCGTCCAACACGCGATGTCAGGTATCGGATTAAATGTTAGTAATATCTAACTTCCAGACTCTGATTCCACTTGGCCTGCAACTGATGATTTCGGATCAAGATTTTTGGAAATCGATGAGTATGAGTGCCCGCAATACAACCAACTACCTAGGGTATGGATATTGACAGTCAATTTTCTCCTAATCTTGTTTCACTGTACTTCATTTGAGCTGCACTTCCGTCGCGGAGAGTCCAGCACTTGCTTACCGCAAACTCCTCACAAGGTCTTGTTGTTTTCAGAAGTTTAGCGTTTTCTGTTTCCGTGATCCAGATAGGTCAGCAGCTGAGGGGCGAGGGTTCCATGGTTCGCACCGAGCCTTAATTTTCTGACAGCTGGTGCCGAGGCTTGAGTGACGTGGAGGTATCTCAACCTTCGTGCTTCTCCCTGGGTGCCTATGCAGCGGAATAGCAACGTGGCTGGACAGTTTGACTTTTTGGCATGTTTGTGGTTATCATCCAGGTTTATTGCTGCTAATAGGGGGCGAGATGGCTCAGTAGTTAGAGCGCGAATTTGCTGATGGGAAGGTCCGTGGTTCGAACCCGACCTCTGCATCTCGACTCCTCCTGTCTAGGCTTGGGCAACCTGGTAGTATCCCAGCCCCCGTGCTTCCTTCTGGTGGCATGGCAGCCAAGCACCGAAAGGGTGTTACAGCTGAAGGATTTTTTATATTGCTGCTAATGGCGTCAATCCTTTTACATTTTAGACGCGGGCGCGGAACATTGTGATCCGTTCATTGACCACAGCCGCGGCTGACTTTGCTGCTGCATGATATAGGCCCATATACTTACGTGCGTTAGCGAATGTCATCTTCATCGCTAGTTCGTCACCAGGTCACCTGCAGTGTTTTGACATGCAGAAATAGGACGGATGGTCAACTGGCAGTGCTGTTTGACAACATTTTGTTATGTTTTAGTATCAACCACTGTTGTACTATGAAAAAAATTGAGGCATTAACCGTCAGCATATGTCTGCTAGTGCCCAAATAGTTCTCTCTCAGGGAACCTGGTTTTGTTACTGCATTTACGGGACAACACCAGGCCCAGAAATTGTCCTGTAGAGTGATAGCAAGGCCATCCCTAAAGTACTTACACATACCTTTTTCATTGAAGTCAACACCACTGTGTTAACGTTGTTTCACATTAGAACAAGCACATTGTTGCCTTTGGTTGAAATAGAATTTCGAATGCAAGGATCATCAAAAAATCACATGTCTACGGAAGATTTCTTGGATTTCTCCTTAGTTTGTTCTAACATAGCTGAAAGAATCTTATAAGTATGCTCCACTGTTCAGTCTTCACAGTAGTTTGCGAAAAGTATCTATTGGCAATGTGCAGATGTAGATGACTGGCGCGCCTAGGCTTCACCTACGGGCTTTCTTCAACACTGTATGTCCTTGGGCCGGACAGGTGGTTCCAAGACTGCTCTTAGGTTGCGGCGTTTCTACCACGAGCCTTAGGCCCAACAACACAGTTCTAACCAGGTTCTAACTTGGTTACAAAATCAGGTGGTCGCGTTCGTTCATCGTTGTTTGTAGACCCTCACAGGCGTGCAAACAAAATATCGATCATGGATAGGCGTCTTCTACCGTCTACCGTCCGAATCACACTAACTCCTGTTAGTGTAGGTACGTGTCGCGCCACACTGATAAGGGAGATATTTAGCGGTGATTCCTTCCTGAATAGACGTTTGCGAAGGACCGATGCGTAGTTGGCCCCAAATCGTGCGTTCGACGATTGTGAATTGCCGGAATCCCTTCATTTCGCTGGGGAACATGTAGATACTGCAGGTGTTTAGATGGCAAATACTTTCCGCAAGGGGGCGGTATTATCTGTTTCAGTATGGTTCAATTGTATCTCTCTAGTTTGAGATTCAATTCCAATTCTTTGAACCTTCATGGCAGTAAATTTCACTCGAGGTGGAAGGATAAACAAATACTCTTTTGTAGCCAAGTAAGGATAAATAATAGAGTTCGCTCACAGTGCTTCTCGGCTTTTTAGCATAGACCGGCCTCATTGGTGGGACGAAACTGAAAATTACGAGATCTACTACCAATCTATAAGTGGCTAATGTCTTATGATTGCCACGCGCAATTCAGGGTCCCTCCTTAAAAGTGGATGCTGCTATCGATTCAACCCATTTGGTTAGGATGGTCTCCCTCAGGTGGAGGCAAATAAGTCGGACTACCACTGACTGAAGGTTTTACCTCCATTTATGAACGGCAGGTGGATTCGGCGTATACATTCTTCTATATACCATTTTGATTTTCACGGGAGACTCAACTGAATCCCAGCTAACCTTCTTGTTTATGCCGCTCCCCTTCACCATCATAAACGAAGAATTGAGGTGAGTCTCCCTTGAAAACCAAATTGGTATGCAAATAAGTGTATATGTCTGGTTTCGCACAATTTGGCTTCAAGTAGAACATAAGGTTGACGGGAACTCTGTGACTGTGCCTACCTACTGGGTCCGAATAGGAAGGGCGAAGCCGGTCGTGGTAGTAGTACACCTTAGTTCTAACCACCATACATATTCATGCCATAGCAGTCAAGCTTAGGAGCTCACCCACGTTCAGTGAGTGAGCAGCCCGTGCTCATTTTTTAGTGAACTGTTTTGCGTCCTGCACATTACTTCCGACTTGTTAGGGTGATGACTTTTGTGTATTCCGTATGCTGCATGGGAATGGGGGTCAGCAGCAGTAACTCCAAGATATTGATTCGGCCACAGACTTACATATTGAACCTGTGACCGGTTGTAGTACTCCTCAGGTGTACCTATCGGAAGCGGATACTCCCCTGGAAAATTCTCCTCGCGACTCATGGTTGACTATGTGCACCCCTGCCCAAAAAAAGCAGCCCAATGGCTCTCCGCTTTCAGTAGTCTGTTTGGGAAGACCGCTGTGTTATCACTGCCTGCCTCATTATTATCTATGATTTTGTCAGGTGATTTCATAATGGTATGGCTTATGTTGGTGCAAGTAATGGTAAACTGGGCCGGCGACTAGGTTGGTTGCAACGCCTGGCGACTGTCCAAGATGGAAATACTCTCAATTGAAAATCACACAGACAAGTCAAATCTTCTCTGGTTCCACCTTTTTCCTGATCTTTTTTGAATGACTAGGTTCAGAGCTCTCCCTCGGTTACAGCTGTCTTCGATATAGTTGGTCCGTTTTTGCTGTTTTAGACGTGCACTCTGAGCTCTTTGGTAAATCACATTTCTAAGTCACGGCTTCACATTTGTTTTGTTTTAGTTTGACCTGAGTAATGCCGTGAATTGTAGCTCAACATCTGTCCCAATTCGTCTTTGATCTCGTTAGTTCCTATATTCAAACCTGTAGCTGACCAATAGGGTAGAGGTAATTTAGGTTTTGTCACCGGATGTTCCAGTTTTGGGTAAAACGCAGTCCCTGCGTAAGGTCTTCGAAATGAGAATGCAACATGTATCCATAAACGGTGTGAAGAGCTCCATGGCAAACACCATAATCTCCAGTAGAAGCAACAAATGATCCACTGCCGCACAACGGTGGCAATTTATTTGGGGAGTAATATATTGAAAAGGACAATGAAATGAGATGGATAAGGGGTCTAGGGCCAAGTTTTCGCAAGCATTTTTGATTAGACAGTTGAATGTTAAGAACGACAGTAAGGTCGATGGGTAGACGTACATTGGATCATCTTCGGTTTGATGCAAGGAGGGTGAGATGGATGAGTCAAATCAGCTCAACCGTTTTTCCCCACCGTTTTGTTACTTCGTTCGACAAGTAACAAGTCACTTAACTTGACTTAACTTACTCTTGCTAAGTCATCTTATATCCATCCCATCGTTCCTGTTACCCGGGATTGTGTATGGAAAAATAACACTCATCCATAGACGATAGCTTGGTCAGTGGAACAGCCCTGCAGTTTATGATTCTAAATGTTATTCCCCAAAAGCGACCTTCGGGGAACAGGACACACAATATGTCTTGGGCGACGTAGATCGCCGCTATGGACTCCCAAGGAGAACGTATCCTCTCCGGCAGGTTTCTCTGAAGGACTTACCATGGTGTGGCATGATGCGCTGACAGTTAGAGACTTGACGTTTTTTATTATACCGTCGATTATCCCGCTGTGCATACTGATGAGTTTAATAACCGATACAGACGGTCTTAATGTGGTGTTTTGTTTTGCTTCTACTACTACGAACGTTCGCCCCAGTTACCTCGTCAACGAGCTTTCTCAAAACAAGCAGCGGATACGGACGCCGTTCCAGTTAGACGGAATGAAGCTCGCAGAACCCGTGGTGTCCGTGTGCGCTCGTACCTTGCAATGGAAGAGGGGAGGGATGAAAGTGATGTTGATGAGGTTGATTGTATCTCTTTACCTGGGCCTCGGTCAAGGCGAACCAGTGCCCACTCTCGTGCTAAGTCGGATCAAAAGTCTGAGGAAGTCGAGGACGATGACCCTCAAATTTCGAGCTTCCAAAAACCCAGACTGCTAACGGCGAGGCAGTTGAGTCTGCAAAGACATCGAGCTGCAACGGTTGACACAGTCACTCACTCGGGGACGGAATCAGACCTGCTGACATTGGAAAGTTTGGAAGCCCCAAGGCGGATTACATCGCCGACTCCGGAACAGTTGGATGCACGCCAACGAAATATTGCACGTCGCCGGGAGTCTGCAAAGCACAGAGCAGAGCTGCAAAAGCGACAGACCGTTGAGAGGCTTTTAAAGGTGAGTCAAGTAAATAACTATGTGATCTGTTGTGGTGGAGATCACACAGCGGTTGACTGGTTGGCAGCTACTTTGCAGGATTCACTGGACTGTGAAAAGGTCATGATGTCAGCAGCTCTCCTTGTAATGAATTACCGTGACTAAGACACCCCACCCCTTAGGCAGATGACCACGGTGGTCGCGATTCAGGTTCCAATCAGACTCAGCCGTCCACTTTTGGATGATGTGTTTGCATTTTATAGTCACGCCTGGTGGGTTGACTTAAGGAGCGAAAACGGGCTCAGAAACCACGAGCCATCCGAGAAAATGTGTGGCACAGATTTTGCATCACCTTTGGAAGATGCAGGGATCAAGTGTTTCCGGCAGAATTTTAAGACGAATGGTAACTGGCACCAGGTCGAGCCATTTAATACCAACCCTTAAACAGAGGACACACTATGCACACTGTACCACAGGCGCCTGTCGAAAAGGCATGTGAAATAAACCGACATTGGTCTACAAGCGAAATACTCCACTCCCCTTATTTTGTGTTATAGTGCTGATCATTGGTTCCGCATGTTTGTATAATCCGTGTACATGATTGTAAGGACTAGAAAACAAACTTCCCGCATCCATTTAGATTCTGGATTCGTTTTAAGCCGAATTAAGCAATACCTTGAAGTTAGCAACAGTCTGGATACTTCGGAACGGTTTCTTATATAGATGTAGTACCGTATTAACATTGAGATGCAACAACAGCGTTGTCGGTAAATGTGTGATTTACTGCTTGATCGAATCAGTCTATCAGTGAGCAGCACTTCTGAAAGGACTCGGTTTCACGTTGTCTTTCCACATGGTGCTGACTGCAACTCAATTTCCTGGTAATCTAATGTGAAACTTTTGGACCAATGAAAGATCTTATCATCAGAATATTAAATGAAGTGTTTCGATCTGTGCGGTATCCGTCTGATTGTTATAACTTGTTGCAGAATATTGTTTAGAGGAGCAGTGTTCAGTCGATTTAGTGTGGAAGATACGTTCGTAATGTACCGAGAGTTCATCCGTTCGTTTGTTTGAATGGTTGATTACGCTCTATTTCTTTTAGTCTAAAGCATCCTCGGTTTCCCGTTTCTCGGTAAATGCACTTTCTTGTCCCCCTAAAAACGTTTTTATGAGAATAACCCTAGACAAGTCATACAGTTCTTTGCCTGAATGCATATTTCGTTCTGTGCAGTGACTACTGCTCAACGGTTGTGATGCAAAAGATATCACTGAGTGTGACCACTCAACGAGTTCTTAACTAGTCCAGAACTAGCTGCACGAACCCCCTTATTGAGATCTCATCAAGAATCATCCGTAAACTGATGATAAATTACCTGTAAATCACAGTTATTCGAATGTAGGACTGCATCATGGAACGTGCTTGTGATAAAATAACATACTATAACACGTACTGGAGACCTTAGGTGCAGTCTTACTACTGGGTAGCTGTTGGGCCGATCGGCGACGCAGTCGTCCAACTTTCGCCTGTATTGCTGACATTTCTTCGTGCACCTTGCCACATGATTTCCGTCCCTCTCGACCACAGGTTAACGCTGATTCTGAAGGTTTTATGAAACGTACCCGAGGGCGTGGGGCTAGAGGAGGTAGTCGAGGCTTTTCACATTCTGCTTCTGTCACCTCTTTGTTATCTGCCTCATCCAACGTGTCGGGTACCTGCGACGAATCAGAATCCTCCACAGCGGCAATCACTGCTCGCGTTGACGAAGATGATGAAGATTCTGGTCAAGACACAGCAACTGAAGCGTCGGATCTTGACCTCATTGCTCGAATATCTTTGGCAAAACAACATGGCCTTGGTGACTCTCTGATGGACCCTAGCCGCGATCATATCCGGTGTATTTCTTCCCTTCGCTTATCTCCCTCAAACCGCGTCTGCTTCCCGCCAAATATCGATGCGGCGTTAAGCCTATCAACATCCAAGGAGCCTCCTCCAGTACCTCCAATTCGCCTTTGCGGCCTAGGGTGCGGACGTCCACGGCGGTACACCTGCTCAACCACTGGAGTACCACTCTGTAGCTTAGCTTGTTACAGACAAAATATAGTCAATGTGGTCAAACAGAACAATATGGCACTGGTCAGTCGATGATAATTTCCGTCTTTCGCTCGTTTTAATCCCAGTGAATTCTATTTGCCATTGTATATCCCGCGGTATTTATTGTACTCTTATAAGTCTTGTACATCGCTCTTGTTAATACACAATTACCTTGTTTTTATTACTGGAATTTGGTTATGTTGTTCAGTTTATTGGCTGTGAATCGTGCACCCTTTTCAGATTTCTGTCATTCGCTGACGAGTAGGAGAGTAACTACAATACGGACATGCATTAAGAGTGATGGCCTAAACCGTTGAGGTTTTCAAGAGTATTGATGGAGAGATGTTGACATGACATCACATTGTACCAATTCCGTTGGGGGGGACTGAGACGGCTACGCTTCAAGGGTGAAGCCTTGATTTATGAACACCCTAGACAATGTGATTGAGTATCGAATATCCGGTTCTCCAATAATCGGCCTGTCTGATCTCGATTGTGGGGGGGAGGGCACGCGCGGAAGCTTCAGACTCAACAAAATGGGGTGAACTGGTATTAGGAGGATCTAAACTCATACAGTGAGATGGTAGAAGACTTACAAACAGCCATATCAAAAATGTATTAATGTAGCCAAGATACATTGAGCATCCTAGAGGCAAAAAAATCAAGATATTGTGAGGGATTAACCTTTCAGATGGTTTACAACCTCAGGGGCGTGAACTCGAACTAAGGCGCCTGGAAATTCATTCCAAAATGACCGTAGACAAGTAATGCAAGGGCTAATTAACCATATGTATGCTCAGGTTGTGGTTCACCTTACTAACTTCCACCTCAGCTTCATAGTATTAGTACCAATAGCTGGAAACCTGGTACTGAGATGAATCAGGATTGCACTGAAAGCACTCAGTCACGAAGAAATCAGATCAGAAGCGGGTGTGGACGAACGACCATTTGTCGTGAAACGATGCCGTCTATATTGATTCACGGATTAGTTAGGTACAACAACTCGGTAGCGAGAATCGGGTACATTTGATCACTAATCAGATACGTCTCTCTGTATTGTCAACAAGATACTGAATTTACGGGCCTTACATCAGTCACATGTAAAACATACGGTTGACGGAAACTCAGGAACTGCGTCTACCTGATGAGCCCCGAGAAGAGCGAAACCGGTCGTGGAGTGTCGGAGAGTTTCCGACAAGTTTATCAGTATTGTGTTGAGTTAGTAAAATACGCCTCACATTGCCCATTGTCTTAAGGTCATTCGTGTTTCGACCTGATGCCTGCGTCTTAGATATTTCGTTGATGACTGTCGACAGCCTGACGGACAGCTCTTGTATCCAAGGGACTGAAACGCAGTCACATCGACCTAACTGTCCAGTGAAACTCGATTGCCTGATCAGGGAAGATCACAGAGAGCTGAATATCCCTTTTACTGGCCTGGAACTTCACAGGATTCTCGGCAGGAAAATGAAGTCGTATTTTCAGTGGTCAGTCATTTGAATGGATACGTTAGCTAAACCGTACTGCCTCAGTGAGAGAATCATACTACCTTTCTTTGGCTGTCAGGAGGACTTTTCGCCACTGTTATCGATATGTATGTCCCTACGGTGTCTCATCCAGAACCTGAGCAGGAGGGCTTCTACAATCAGTTATTAACTATCGTCATATCCATTCGGTCACCGGACCACTTGCTCTTCATGAGTGCTTTGAATTCTCGAATCGGTCGTTACAAACAGGCACCAAAAGGGATAATCGGACTTTTCGGGACTGAAGTGTCCACTAGAGAAACCTGACATCTTTAGTACATGGTTCAATGCTTGAAAATCCCCGTTGCGACTTGTATGCTTCCAAGACGTGAACATGGACATCCTTTGGATCATAGTATTGTCCGTGTTGTAACTGTGTAGGAGCTGGGTGATTCAGGAGATTGGTGGAACTTATTCTATCGCGTTTGACAGTCTAAGTAATTGTGTGGGAAATCCCAAGACAGAAGGCAAAGGAGACTGAATGAAGATCAGCTACATTGAGGATGAACCAATGGAAGAAAGAGCGCTGCGGCTCAGTTGGCTGCAATAGAGAGAAAATGAAATCTTAGTGAAATGCTACAAAAGTTCGGATTGTTCGTTAGGACCTGACCGTCCCAACACCTCCCCTTTCAAAATGTGTGTAGGTTTTCGAATGTGGATTCACCTGCATTGGTGCAAATGGTTTTGGATTACGGCTGGACCACTGTCTTGATGTGCATATGGATTCGACTGGGTGTTTGTCTGTTTGTACAGGGACACGTGTGTATGGTAACTCAAAAGTATCCAACAATAAATCCGGAGGAATCGAGTTATCTGATGTAGCTGGTGCAGCGTGTCCGGGGCGAAGTTTATTTGCGTGACGGACCCATGTGGCAGACTGTACGTCGACTTCGTAGATGACGTTACCCATAGGGAGCTTGATATAACCATGAGTCCATTTCTCTCCGCCGTTGTGATAGTCCTTAACCAAAACCGAAACACCGGGATTATAGGTGGTGTGAGCGGCACCGTGATGGCGGTTGAACTGTCGCTCCATGTGTGTTCCTTTTTTGTAGATGCGGGGAGGATGTGTGCACCACATCTATGAGTAAAAGAATTTGACGCCCAAAAAGCGCTTCCGCCGGTGAGTTGTTGTTTGGCACATTTCGGTTAGTTGTCGCACGGTAGCTTAACAAGAAGGTTTCAATAATCTCCACTGAGGTCCCCTCCCCTTTAAGAGGACTTTCAGGAGTTTGAAGGAGCTGTGTTTGTTTATAGTGAAAATGCTGGTGACTATATAGTGAGCAAGTTAAATGTAACTGTCTGACATTTCGACCACTGAAAAGGTCTTCATTAGGGGACAAGTGACTGACAGAACACTACGAATGTGGCCAGCTAAAGTCTGGTCAACATACTGCCATTGTGCGTGGGCCACACCGATTGTGTGTGTGTTACACAAAACCCACACATTACGCCTTGGGACTGGGTTGTCGTATTGTAATAACGGTATTTTCCTCAGCTTAGTTCTCAGTCGGAACCTCCCAAGCCAGCGTTCCCGTCAAAACAACCAAAGGTGCACAGGGTATATTAACGCCCGAAACCGAGTCAAGAACACTTGTACAGCGCGTCATATATATATTGTAAGAGGCGACAACCTGGAAATTCTGACGCCTTCTGGACGCGCCATTGGCAACTGGCATTCGGCCAATACTGGGTCATGATTGGCTGTCGGATCCAGACTTTCGACCAATCAGATCTCGGCTCGATGCCGGACCGGCAAGCGTCCCGAACTTTTGGCCAGTCTTGTGCGGGCTAGGCTTCTCAGCCGTAGCAGTGCCTAACTGCGAGCGGTAAAGCGGGATCCGTGTGGAATTCCGCCTAACACCTCCCTCTTGAAGTTTGTTGACGTAGCTTCGAAGCCGAGTGTTCACTTGCAGGGGCCTCACTGGCTTGCGGATCCTGTCTGTCCAGCGTGGCGGTCGTAATCCGTGCTCAGGCTGGGCCTCCGGCGAAGCAGCTGATGGATTTTCTGGGGTGGTGCCGAGATCAAAAGTGTCCAGAAGCATCTCTAGGCTCAACTCCCTCGGTCCTGTGGACAGGGTCTGCGCATCTGTCGGCCGGATTTGATTTGTGTGCCGTATCCACCTGGCTGGGCCAACTTGAATCTCGCAGAGCACTTTGCCGCGCCGGTGAAGGATGAGTCCTGGAATCCACGTAGGGTGTCTGCCGCTATAGTCACGAACCAACACTCTCTGGCCTTCGCTGAAGGAGCGCGCAGTTGCTCCATGATGCCGGTTGAACTGTTCTTCCATTCTGGTGTTGCGGTGACTAGCCTGCCTTTTTTGTGGCCAGATAGTGTCATGCGGTGTTCAAACCTTCCTTCGGAGCAGTGCCTCTGCTGGTGACACTCCATCAGGCGAGTTGGGGTTTGGAGTCGCTCGATATTCCAGCAGGAACCTTTGCAAAATCTCTTCCGTTGGTCCCTCCCCTCTGGACTTTTGAAGTGCCCGCTTCAGAGTGTCAACGAAACGTTCCGCCTGACCGTTCGACTGTGGATGAAACGGCGGCGAGCGGACATGCGTTATGTCATACTCCCGACAAAAGTTTGCGAACGCCGACGACGTGAACTGACTGTCGTTACGGGATACAATAGTTTCTGGCGTTCCAAAGCGACTGAACAATCGTCGGAGTTCCAGGACTGTAGTGGCAGTTGTGGGAATGTTCACAGGAACAATTTCCGGCCATTTGCTGTAAGCGTCGACCACGACCAAAAAGTGTTGGCCACGCACTCTACTTGCATAATCGATATGAAGACGAGACCAGGGTTCGGTCGGTTGCGGCCACGACCGTAGGTAGGTTTTCACGGGCGACTTGGATGCTTCAGCACACCGCAGGCAAGATTTTGAGACTTGCCCGATCTGGGAGTCCATCAAAGGCCAGTAGACTTAACTCCGTGCAACGGCCTTTATCCTGTTTGTTCCCGGGTGTCCTTTATGAAACTGATTCAGGACGGCTAGTTGTAACTTCATTGGGATGACAACGCGTTCGGAAAACAAAAGGCATCCATCGACTAGTGATAGTGCATCAGGCCGGTTAAAGTAAAGTCTCAGTTCGTCTTTTGGACAGGTACGCGGCCACTGATTGCGGTGGTACTAATGACTTGCTGCAGCACAAAGTCTTGGTCGGTAGCCTGGCGGACCATGTCGGCAGTCACTGGGAGAATGCGAACCACTTCGGATACTACGCGGTTAACCTCCGGTTCCGAGGCAATTGTTGCGACTACAGTATCTTCTGGTTCTGGCCTACCTGAATCGATGAGTCGCGACAGTGCGTCGGCTTGTCCGAGGCTGGTGGTAGTCTGGTACTTGATCTTGAAGTCATATCCCAGAAGCAGAGTGGCCCATCGCTAGAGGCGGTTGGCAGTATATGCCGGGATTTCTTTCTTTGAACCAAACACAGCAAGGAGTGGCTTGTGATCGGTCAGTAGGGTGAACTGACGGCCGTAGAGCATTTTATGAAACTTTTTGACGGCAAACCTTCCTTTTCTATCTGACTGTAGTTGCGCTTCTTCAAACTGCTTTTGATGCTGCCGCAATAGTTCTCGGTGCTGATTAAATTCGATTGACATCGTGACTATAGCCTTTCGGAACACAGTTTGTCCAATTCAGCGGCACCACAATTGTTTCAAGAATATTGTGCTACGATCAAGGTGTATGTCAGGACGGCTTGATTAAAACCATTTGGTCCGAAAACAAAAGAAGTCAATAATAGTTTTTATCAAAAAGGTGGTTTCATTCCTTTCGCGGTCGAAAAGGAAAACACTTCTTTTATCAAGACTCTCTAGCAACTGTCAGATTCGTCAACTTGAAGCTCTGTGAGTGAGTTTTTGGTTAAACAGGGTCAAGAGTTCCAATTCTATACAATCATCATAGGGAATTTTTTGGAATATCGGAAATCTATGGAATGAGAATGCCTTATTTCTCATATACCCAAGAACCTTTCCAACCAACCTACGCAGGCTGAGCTTTGAAGGCGGTTACTGAACTACAAAGCATAAAGATTGTCCAGGAAGACGGAATACCAATTGAATTGTTCGGTGTGTGTGGTTCAGTATTAGGGGACAAAGTATTTCACATGATGTGCACAATAATAGAGACTGAAAGTGTACCACAAAGATTCAACGGGGCCACGGTCACACCACTGTCCAAAAGAAAAGGAAGCCAACAGAAACCGGACAGCTGTCGAGTAATCAGCCTTCTCCGCACTGCAGGCAAAATACTAGCAAGCAACCTGCTCAACCGACGGAATAACTTGGATTCAGGAGTGGGCGTAGCTCGAGTAACCCTATCTTCGTAGTATGTCATCTACAAGGGAAGGGGAACACCGCCGTTAACTCAGTCGCTTTGGATCGTTCCCACAAAGCTCAGCTGTCCCTAAGCAGCCTCCATAGGAGGGCCCGTGTACGTGCCTGTAGAATCGCCTCTGTCAAGCTTAGGATTGGTACAGAATTGAAGCAGGGTATCGTTCTGGCACCAACTTTGTTCAGTCTGTATCTGATTACGAGCATGGCATATCAATGACATACCATCTAGACGGTCACCTCAACTTAAAACTCTTCATGACCAAACAGAAGCCGCATGGATTACAGGCACTGCTTTTGAGAGTTGACTATGCTTAATTTGCATATTCGGAAGCGGAATTGTGGTGAATCACCGCAGCATTTACCTCTAGCATCTCGCTTGGTCTGACTACCAGCGTAAGGAAGGAAACCCTTCGCTGCGGAGTTGTTCATTAGAAAGCGCCAACTAAACGGTTACAGACTATTGGACAGGAAGGTTAAACTCTCATTTGCATGTTGTTTTTAAAAACGGAATATCCATCTTCTTCTCGAACGCGTCTTCTTGAACTCTCCTGGATTTTCATTGACCATCGCACAATTGCAAGCAAAAACTGTAAAGTAGTTCCACAAATTCCGTAATAAATCCCACCTTCCATTAGAACAAGGCGAAGTTATGAGAATACACATACTACTCGCATGCGTCATCAGTAGTACCCACCGTTACACCAGTACTTGTAAAACACGTCTTTTATTGATTCGCCCGAATGTAGACGTAGGAGGCGATGCAAAGTTTTCAACAACTTACAACAGGATCAGCCGATAACTGTCCGATTTCGGTTCAAAGTCTGCAGACCAGTCATCTCTGAATTTCACAGTGTACTATTGAAGGTCAACGCAAGCCAAAGTCATCCAGTCAGCAAGCTTCATTTGTTTTAGTCGACAATGCAGATGAATAATCGGGATACTGTAAGATAACAGCGGCTGCCTGACACAGGTTACATACGAGCCAATGAGAAGCCGGGCCAACGGGAATCAGGCGAATTTGAACAACCAGTGAGGGATTTGGGACTTCGTCCAAGAAGATTCTTTGTGTACTAATAAAGATGCAACAACTTCACTTAATAGAATCAGAGTTTCCAGGAGTGAATTAAAGCTTTTTCTTGATCGATTTCAGGGGTTTGCAACAACAGATGCCCAGCATTTAAATTAGCGGCGGCGACATGGCGCATTGTGAAGATTTCTGCTACGTTTGCAGCATCCTGTCCACAGCTTCGACAATCGACACTGGATTATATGCTTGGATTACCAAGACAAGCGCTAGACTCCATCGCCCATGTAAACGTGCTTCGAGCAACTACACCAGGGTTGCGTCTACCGAGTTGTCTGTCTTCGCTACTGTGTAACAGCGAAATGCGGACACTGCGCCGGCGGCACATTAGGAAGATCAGACAAACTTAACAGTGCCTGCCCGAGATGCTTCGAATTTACTGGTCAGATCGAATCCTGGACGCTGAAGTTCTCAAACGAGTCAAAGTTAACATAACCGAAAGCGCGTTGGCCTTCAGATAGGTTTGAAAATTTTCGGTTCCAGGTGTCCGGAAAGCCGTATGTACAGGCTTGAAGAGCCTTCAGGCACCGCATACCTCAACGCTTGGACGTAAATTGGTCATCCGACATGGCCTTACTATGTCGAATACAAACATAATTACCGGCATCTGTGCGACTTGCAAACCTACACGCCTGAGGAGCATCAGACTGGCCACACCTGCGTGGGCAGTCTAAACCGCTAGTGAATTGCCCATCGCTGATCCACATCTGCCTAAGTTAAGTCTACTCCGATTTCTAATCAACACCTACCCAACTCTGTTGTCATATTGCGAGATGACAATACCAATGAACAGGAAAAATCCGTTAGCTGCGAAATCATTTATTAGCAAACACGAACCGGATGGTTACAAGCCATTAGACACGAAAGTAAATATCTCATATGTGCTGATTTTTTATAAATGAACATTCTCGCGCGTCCTCTTGAACTTTCCTAGATATTCACTGACTACTACAGGATAGTAAACGAACACTGCAAAGAGGTTCCACAATTTCCGTAATGCGCTCCACCTTCCATCAGATGCGGGGGCGGAGCTTGGACATCAGACCATGGACTACTCGCATGCTTCATCAGTAGTATACACCGTTGCACCAGTAGCCATTCGTGTTTTCTGGCTGACCTTACTTTTTCGGTTTCGCATCGGCATCAGTGGCTTGCAAGTAGCACCAAACTCGTGGTCGCCTGGACGAAGTCATCCACCCTCGTTTGGGATTTGGCGATACAGGTAAAACGTGCTATTGGCTGCGTTGATAGACAGTCGCCTATTCCGATACAGATTCTGATGCCGAACGCGACAGAAAGATATTTTCATGTGTAGTATGTTTAGCACTCCTGTTCTGTTCAGTACTGTTTCCTTATAAGAGATATAAACTTTCTAGCTTCGGGATACTGCTTACTCGGCCGTTCGAAATAAAACATCGCCACAAAAATAAACACATGGTTTAAGTAAAAGAAGAAATGTGGGGTATGGTCTGTCTAGTTCTTTTGTTTAGGCTATCGCTGGCTTTACACGATAAACACATGATAAATAAACTGTCATTTGGGTCATCCCGATGTTGATGACTGCGTCCTAGACCAGTCGGAGATTTCTCTGGCCGTTGCTGGAATGACAAATTTAGTGAATTGCGGGTTTAGGTCACACATATCATTAACGTGTCAGATGCCCCACGTTTTGTTTTGTTTTTTGCTTGCTACAGCCTAGTGCGCCTGTTCATTCCAGGAGTCCAAACGGAAGCGAACTATAACTATTTTCCGACTTTAGAATAACGGGACTCAATAGGACTCATATCGTGGAGAGCCTTCTCAAATTCACCCTTCTGTAAGTTCACATGTCGCGCTTGTTTTTGGCATAGCAATCGTTGTGAATTTTGCTACTTCACTCATTGACTTTCAAATGAAACAAAATAAGGTCGATTATCCTCCTAAATGGGCGAATAAGGGAGAAGCAACCCTAAACACACTGATTTGTGCTTTACTCCTATTCGTGTTCGGAAAGATCAACTCCCGTTTAGAAATATTATTTTTCCGCACAAGCGAACGATTAAACTGACCTTTTAGGTGGTCCCTTTAAAGGGGCATCATTACGTCCGTCTTTGGTGTCTCTCCTGATCTTTGTCGTATGGAGTGCGGTTGTTTTATTTGAACGGGCTACTGAGTGTTGTGCAGTAGTGTGAAACAATGGTAATTTCGGTGCTACTGAACCCCATTGGAATACTTTCGACCTTTGGTGTGAATTGTACCAAATATCCGTACCAGACCAGAGGAAGGATGATTATTCAAATGAGAGTGATGCCAATGCAAATTCTAAGGATATCACAAGTGTAGAAATGTTTTGGCAGGCAAAATGTATTGATATGAAAGAAAGGATTTTTAAGGGTTTTTTAAAGCGACTCGAAATCAAGTCTGTCTCCATATCAAATAAATGTGAATACCTATCACACTGAGGTGATACACTGGGTTTACAGACTCAGTGCGCGCAACTAGACACTTTTCATGTGCTCATGTTTTTGAATCTCAATCTGCACAAAAGCCTGGCTATCCGTACATCCAATGGATGCACGCAAAATTCGCAGCCACAGCTCAAGATTGGAGACTACACTGGACCGTCTGCCAATCAACATATACCGCTGGTTACCCAGTTAATTGTACTATATAGTCCGTACAAAACTGACAGGCAGCTGAGGGCAGTATATACACGATTAGGTTCTACCTCAGGAGGGTAACAGACGACACAGATTGTGAGGCAGACAATTGGACGGAATCATCAGTTCTCGTCAGTTGTTCGCTTTTTAATCGGGAACAATCCGTTGTATGCAAGGTACCAGCAAGCAGTGATGACTGAACTGCTGTGGAGTAGATCGCACATAGTGCCTCGCTCAGCAAACCAATAAACGAACTGCTTTCGTTCGATCTGGATACGTTCATTTTGCATATGCTGTTGTTTTAAACTATGAGCATAAGTAAAACTGCTGATTTCTAAAAAAAAACTCAACTCCTGTACACTAGTTTGGGTTGTTCCACAATCCACAGTGGACAAAAGACGACTGAAGCCATATGGGACATGAAAGCAAATAAACCGTGGTCTTAATTTTCGTGTGAGCAGCACGAGTATTAGCAATATCTCTGAAGCGTAGATGTTTTTTTTCATGACTCCTTTGTCGCGAAACATTCGCTTTTACATGAAGAGGAATATCAGCCCCACTTATTTAGGGCACCATAGGTGCAATCGTTGTGGACCGACGGTTAGGATACGTTTATGTAGTGCATTTCAAAAACTCAGAATTGTGAACACGCTTTTGTAGCCCACCTGACGATGACACACTCTCATACATGGTTAGATGGGTGAGGGTAGATTTTTGTTTGTTCCACTTATCTATCTGTAAGTGTCTCTGGAAGAAGCGTAGTCGGTTGGCCTTCAATGTTACCGTTGGTCCTAAAGTGAAGGTAACGGTGGCGAGAAGTAACAGAACGGACTGGAGACATGCATGTTTGTTTTCCCAATTCGCTATAATGGCGCTTAGTTCGACACATTTTGTCCCGATGCACACTAGATTTTTGAGTGTAGACGGTGCGTGCGGTGTTTCTTCAGGGCTTCCATGCATGATTGGATGAATATCCCTTTAGAAACGTGCATGCCTCTGAGTAGTTGTTGGCGTTTACATGGTAGCACGCTCCCCTTATAATCCTAATCGTTACCTTTACTGTATACTATCTCCTGCCCCCAAAGTAACTATTTCCAGAGGGCAGATTTTCACATCCACATCAGGTGTGGAACTTTGGCAGCAAGATTAGTGATGAGTTGCAGGAAAAACCTGGCATTGGATATTTTGTCCTAGAAGGCTTGACTGTAATTCAGTAATAAACGGGCAAAAAAGAGCGAACTTCAGTACTTTTCTAATGTTAGGAAGTCCAGGCATATTTCATAAGACATCTCGGTAAACTTGAATTGACTATCACATAGAATATAGAATAGGCTAGTAAAGTGTTACTATATTACTATAACGCTGACTGACTGTGGTTGGGTGGTCGACTCGGTATCTGCGTTTCTTCTTTTTCTATGGAAAACCACCGGAACAGGTCGTTCGAGTTATCGGGATGTTCTGTTAGCCTCTGTCTACACTGAAGTGGATCACGTATAGGTTACTCAAAATAAATATCGATAAATAACTAACCTACATTCAGATTTCTAAAAGTACCATAGATACTCCCAGTCTTTAAGGTGATTAAAAGAACTCACAGGAACTGAAAATCTTACGAATGACTGGCAGCTCCTACCAGTCGACTAAAACAGGTCAGGTGTTTCCTCCTAATTATATTTTCACGACAACCTGTCGTTGGAATCAGCGAAATGACCTGGAAAGCTAACCGAAATTCAACTGCGATTTATCCCAGTGACTACTGAGGTGCTTTTGAAGGAGGTAAGATTGAACTGAACTTCCGGTTGTGTATTTTCACTTCGTCGGCTGAATCTACTGACCACGCTATAAAGTGTCTGTGATGAGTTGACCTCATATTGGCTAAAGCCGATATGTTTAAGGACTTTGCTCTCCTGTTTTGTTTATTATCCTTTTGACTTCGTAGGAACATCAGAAAATGGTTGCTCTGGTATACTGCGGACTTTTACAGCTACTATGCGCTGCATATAGCAGAAAACACCGTATGTATGAGTCTGAGATTAGGTACCTAGGCAACCTATGCTTACGTATCGTGCTAGACTTACATGCCCTTCACTACAACGTTGATAATGTGCACGGTAGTTACCGCTGTTCTTAAGCGGAAGCGTCTATCGTACGACGAGGTATATTGTGGCATGCGCGGCTAAACTAGCGTACTTGTTACACTTCTCGTTTCTGTGATATGATGGTTTGTTTTCTCGGTTTATTTGCCCAACTGCTGCCGATCGCCAATTTGGCTGACGTTTCTTCAAAATTACCTGACCAACCAGTTTTTCAACCTTTGCTGTGCACTCACTGTGCTAGTTTAGCTATAGTCAACTGCTGCGGAAGTTGCCGGGTCGGTAACTCACTGGGCACGTCAAAAAATCGGCCGAATCTAAAAGCCACACAGTATGTTGCTGGGGCCGAACTGCGGTTATTTATGAAACTTGATTCGCTCATAGGTGGGTGCTTGATAACCTCTGGCATAGTAAGTAGGTTCGTATATTTCACTCATATCGTTTCTGAAAATTCCCGACGGGAAAAAAAGGCGTGACTGGCGAAGAGTTCGTTCACGGTCATCTTTAAAGTAAGGGAACATATAATCGGATTCCTGAAAGCTCCACCAGGTAGATACAGAAAGATCGGTCGCTTGCACCTTTGATTAATAGTTTCGGACCAACAATGTTTGTACAACGTGTCCTTCAACGAGTCTGCGCGTAATTTGACTCTAAACACACTCTAAATTACTGGCCAACCCATATGGTGACTCACAAGCGCTCCTTGTAGAGGACTTGATGTTTGCCGAAACATAGCATTGAATGTATCCGGGTGATATGCAACAGTAACATGGAAGTCTACGGCTTGGTGATTTTTAGGCTTCCGATTTACATACAACAATCAAACTATGTACCATGTCAGATTTTCTAAATAAATAAATGAACTGATGGGTCGGAAAAAGATCACACCCTCCACAAAGTCACCAGCCGCTCAGACCTGCCAGAGGGCTTGTGATGCTGAGGTCGACGGCCCAAAACTGTATATCAAACGAACGGACACGTCTGCGCCCATTTTCATTAAGGACGAAGCTCCTCGTGAAAACTAGGTGATCTTTCTTACTTACCTAATTACTTACCAGCTTCTCCTCTCTGTATACAGATATCTTTTGGGAAGGCAAGATTAATGCCTGTCTGAGGTGTGATCTTGCGAAATGAACGTTTGTCCTACCTTATTTTGTCATTGTGTGCCGATGATAGTTCTTATTTTTATTTCCAGAGCATGAAAGATAGAATGTCGTCTCTATGCGCCAATCGCGTCATCATGTTAGTCTCTCCGAACGAGCCTATGAATGGATCCACCGTTTCGTTAGGTACTGTATCAGAAGCTTTCTGATACTGATGTTCCAATACAGTACTCACCAATCTTGTAATAATCCTCGGAAAATTCCAAAGTGTTTCTTTGGCAGGGATACTTCTTTGTCCGTTGGTAACCGAAAAGCACAGCATCGTACATCTCCTGTCCGAATAATGAACTTTCTTGTGTATGTAGGTGTTTTTCAACAATGTCTATCAGGCTGAGATAAAATTTTCCTGTTTATCTGAAATAAATTCTCAAGGTATTCAATAATCCTGCACATCTGTGATTCACACACTATCGCAACATGATGAACCTGTATCGTGATGGTCAATCATTGCAACCTAGCTCAACTTTAATAAGAACCACTCAACACGAAACTTCGTTTCGAACACGTATTTTTGCATAATAGTTACGCCAATTCCGACTATTGGGTGTGCTATTGAGATGTCGTGTGTCGCTTCACCCTATTCTTCAGCTTTCCCGATCTTAAGGTGACATCTATTCGCTTCAGTACTGCAATGGTACTGCGATCCGCACTGGCCGGAGTCCCATTCCTAAAGCTGCACCCATGCTAGGACGGCCAACTATTAGTAGCCAGACAAAGAATAACAAGTCCCTTTCCTGATAGATATCGAATTACGAGAATGTCTGGTGACACAGTCATACTGCGATGGGAAAATGAGAACGATAAGATGTTTCCCAAGGTGACTAGCATTCCCAAATTCATGAAAGCAGTGATGCTATCCTACCCGAGAAAGGGTAGGTTAGTAAGTGTCGGTTCTAAAAACCGCATGCTCCGGCCGCCCCACGGTTGACCGTGAGCACCGGCGAATTATTCAGTACGGCGGAAAAGTGAACCAAACGTGCTATGAGCTCGATGTGGCTCTGAAAGCACCTGAGGCGTGTAGAAACCTCGAGAAGCCGTCTACGCTGTCCGGCTAGGCCAGCTTTCTGCAGCCAAATGAGCCAGACTATTGAGTCATTTAAAACATTGGGATCCCTGGATCACTTTGAACAAGGTGGTGGGAACAGGAATGTCGCGGGATGAATTCATTTCATACAATCTCGTCTCAGTTAGTAAGTGTAAAATGGAAAACAATCAAACAAAATACAGAGCTAGCTGCATCGTCTATATGGAACTAGACCGTAACGTGACCGATCTATAAAACCAAGGTAGTCTGAGGGTCACTTTCAGGCATTTCTGAGTCAGTAGTACGGGCCTCGAGGAACTTCAGTCTACGTGAATGACTAGTTCGTGCTGTGACCCGGAAAGAATAGTGAAGTTCAGCTACGTGTCCCGTTTGGATCAGATGCCTGGTAGTCGATGACCTGATTTCCGACTCCTTCCAAGTTAGTTCAAGATCAGCTGACGTTACGAATTCGTCTTGGGCAGGTGCCGTTTTGCTTGTGTTTCTAGCCTCCGGTCAGTTCTACTAACCTACCAAAGTATCCCAATGTATCCCTGCAACTGCAGCTTGACTGGTAAATGCAGTGGCTAGTCGTAGCCCTTTTGTATGCCGTAAAATCAGTTGTGTTGTGTCAACATACTCTACAACAGACGGCAGTTCTGAGGGTGAGGGTGATATGTTCTGTGGGGATTAGTCATGGTTCTGGCGGATGATATGGGTGCCTGTGTCGACCCACTGATTGCGGAAGAAACCCATCTTGGCGCCCGATTCGGGGTCGACATTCGCCGTACATATAATGGAGAGAGACTTCAGTTACATGCTTCACGAAGTTTCAGCACAAGCGTTCATGTCTTGTTACCTAGAGGCCACCAACTGCAGACCAACTCTAGGCATATTTGGACCATGTAGCAGTCAATTACCACCATGCACTTCATTTTCCACTGGACTTATTCAACGGAATTCGATTCGGCTCTGACTACACATGCGGAGTTTACAGGGGAATAGCTTTAACAAAAGCTGTTAGAATGATGCTATGGATAAGTGCATATTTAGTATCAACGAAATACGAAGTTCTTCATTGTCATGGTCTGCTGAACCGCTTGGGCGTGCATCAGACAAGTAGGTATAAGTAGCTCTTGAAATGTTTTCCGAAAGAAACCGTAGAAGTCACACTGCTTAACTATTATCTTGCTCAAGCCCACTGGTTTGTACCTGGTGGATATTGAATGCAGACGGCCAAAGTACCCGATTTTCGCTCAGCAAGTTGAGTCCGATGCAATATTTACATAAAAGGAAATCGGAAAAAATCTATTGTCGCGCACTGAACGGCTTTAGAAAATTGCGATTAGACAACTGATATGTGTTGGCGTTAATTTGCGTGCTGTATTATATCAGAGGAAGATACTCACAGCACAATTAACTATTTTTTCTGGATTGGTCTAACCCAAAAAAGAAAAAAAACTGAAAATGTGAAAAGTTCTTTATGAGTTTGTGGTCTGGTTAGGAAGGAGGACTCTATGGGGCGTGACCTCATGGGTGTTTTCGATTAATCCCTTATTGGCTATCTCACCAGAAACTGGATGAACGGAAAGGGATCTTTCGAACGGCTGTTTGGATATCTCAGTAACTGCGCTTGTGAAACAACTAGGACGTCTTTGCATCCTACGTCCTGTCGGGTTAGAAATCTTTGTTCGGGTCCAAAATAAGTATTGCTGATTTCGCGCTGGCTCGCCAGTCACCAAAAAGTTTTGGACTGTTTGTTATTGAAAATGACGGTTCCTTCTCATCAGGTGTTGTCCATGGGACAAGTGAATTATGTCATACGCGTCTGAATCTACGATCAAGAGGACAATGCAGAAATAAACATAAGGATCCTACAGATATTCAACCTTTGGTTATCCAACTTTCATCCGAACCTAGTAAAAGTAATATTATCAGCTGTTTGGGATTTCGCCAAGATTGGGTGTTAATGTACCTCATGTAAGTGGACATTGCATTGTTCTCACAAAACTCGTGTAAAATCACGGCAAACTATTGATATTTGGGAGGTACAGAGATTTAAGATTGTGCGTCAGTCCAACACCCAAAATTTGCAGACTACAGAGAAACTGCTCCACCAATGGGCACTCTATGTGCAAGTGCAATAGCGTGCTCTCTCTTGGGAGCTGCGGTAGCCCGAACTTTCCACGCTGTAGTTACAAGATTTCTCTATACAACTCCAATAGATAGAGGTAGAAGGGGTAAATAAATATGGTTTCAACGATCGTATTGAAATAAAGCACGAAACAATGAGTAGGAAACTAGTCTAATGTTTTTTTGTCTCGCTGCCGACACGCACTGCGTTGAAAAGTTCACCATGGAAATGATGCCTAGTGAATGAACGTGAGAGATCTCTCTAAAGTAACCAACAGGAGCCAGAGCTTTGTCGAATATCGCCTTCGGTGTGGACTCATATTGGCTTCCCGCTCCAGGAAATATAGAGTTTCATTGCTGGAATATGTGACCATTCTTTGTGATAGCATTAGGTTTGTGGGGTTTCGGTGATGCAAGAGCTGTTGGTACTCGTTCCTGATGCGATTGTTCTGATCTTGTGGTTCCTGTGAGTCCTGAAATTTCTTGAGTCGAGGTCGGAGGTAAGAGAGAATGTTCACTCGGTCGTGTGGTATGAGGACCCGAGAGCAACGAGCAAACTGTCAGTGACCACCGCATACACCTATATGAACAAAGGTGTGATGAAGACCATCACAATTTCAGACTCACTGCGTTTTCGTCTTCCGACATGTTATGTTTTTTGGACATGCACAAACGTGATTGCTTCAGCAGCTGTCACTATATGTTGTAGCATCCCTTATAATAGACCTGACTTGCAGTATTGGTAGACGTATACGGCAGCCAGGAAGATAATTTTCATGGCTAAAAGCATATAAACCATTTAGGTCGCCAAATTTTCAACCCCTCTCGTCTTTGTAGAAGTCGGCACTTGCACAACAAATACATTTCTAAAAGGGTGAGCAGGCTGCACTCTTCCTAATAGCTCTTGTCTTGAAGGGCATCCCATCTTCCTTGATGTAACTGATTTCCGGACCGGACAGTTTCGCCCTGTTTTCGGATCAGTCTTTTTGGGAACACTCCTGGGCGCAGCGCTTTTCTTACGGACCAACGGTCAAGAGGTAATTTTTATTCCGGGTTTAACTGAAGGTTTTCTGTCCAACAGAGTTTCCGTACTCACCGGGCCTTTATGGCTGTTATTTTGGCTTCAACTTCGGTCTGCACACCAACTTGGTTTTAACGAAAGACTCTGCTGAATCTCTCGTTCATGGTAGTCTTCAACTGAATGCACTGTGCAAAGACTGCATCATGTTTTGGTTAGTACGACACTGAAGATTGAAGGTGTTTTCATCCTACTCATAAGCTTCGGACTAAGTTGTTCCTCTGTTTTCACGCACGCACCGACAGTGCGAAGACCGGTTCAGCAATCATGAGATGGATGGGATAGTGTTTTAGAGAAAATGATCCACTCAAACAACCTATCAATGACGGTGATAGCTTATCTCACTCGGCAACATCAAAAGGCGTTATTTGTTGTCCAACTGACGGTAGAGGAAGGAAGTAGATCCGAAACATGATATCCCGATTCTTTGAATAAAGGGCGACGATCCGTTTGAAGGCGCTTTTTCATTGCACGAATAGCTCGTTACAGCGATCTTCAAAATGCAAGAATTCTTGATCGTACTAGATGAAATCCGTTAAGTTCATTAGAGTACATGTGTTTCGAACTTCTGCCGCAGTAGCGATTGCTTATTTTCAGTATTTACAATACCGGTTTAAACTTTTAACCAGATGAGTATACCTCGCGAAGAAAGAAGGCTATTCTGTTTCAAAATCTTGTCCCATTGTTCTTCGAATCGCTAGAAGAGGAAAAACCGACCACTATTATTCCGGCATCTTGTCCCGTTAAGCAGACTCATCTAAGTGAGTTTATTTTATGTCGTCTACTGTGATTAGAGAGAAAGCGTTTGTAGCGTGAACATGTTTCCATAGCACAAATCAGAGATAACATTCGTATAGTTTGATCGATTCATGAAATCCTCCTGCCATGAGGTTCATTGTTCAGCGGTGTACATAATCGTTTTCAACCCTCGGGTAGTATTTTCCTGTATGGTCGAAGGAGAACTGATTGAACTTCTGGTAAATAAACCTTCCCAACACACACGCATGTTTCGAAAAACTTATTCTCCGGCATCACTGGGTAGTAAAGGGGTTCCGACCATGTGTTATCATTTGAAAGAAAAAGGACGTACTCAGGAGGCGAAAAAAGCAGATAGTTCTATCGAACGTTTGGAAAGCGCCTGGAACAGATGTAGATGTCACCTTTTCTGAAGCATTCGGATACAGTAAATCTACTTATAATCTCCAAAGGTTTTTAAGGCGTATTTCTAGCTTTACAAGCTTCGGATCACTAGAACTTGGGAGAGGCACACGAGTCGGTGGAACTTCTAAACAGACCCAGTATCGCCATAGTCTGGTTGTTCAGTCACTCACAAAGCTTACGAAAACCTGGCTTGAGTACGCTTTGTTCTGTCTGGTGTGTGCAGAAAATGCGTTAGTCATTCGGAATATGTAAATTTGACTTGAAAACTAAAACAAAATTAGATGCTGACCAGTTTTTGACTCCTAGGAGACGGGGTATACACCATTTCTCACCAGTACATGCTCACATTTCGCGCACATCAATCACATTTCGTACATCGACAAAAACAATTCAGCGAAGGGCAGTTTGATATAGGTCATTCAAACCAGTAATTGCGAACCAGCTGGTGTAGAAACTAGTAGGTGCATTTTCGAATCGTCTTGTTATATCGATGTGTGAAAGTAGCTGATAATCCTCGTCGTCTTCCTCCGGCGAAGCAGTACCACCAAGACCTAAAGGAGTCTTATGCGGTCCATCATACCGACCCGTGGATCCGAGTTGCAAGTTTATCTCTACGTTTCACGTGTATTTTATACTATTTGTACATTATAGTGTAACGAATCCTTGTGTTTTTTTATTTACAGACCCGCAATGGGCTGGCATAACAATCGTGGATATTCTGGAGTTTTAAGCCTACGGCAGTTCTACAACTGACGTGCCACCGTACCAACGTAGACATGGCGCGGATGCGTGCATGCCTTTCGGTTATTTTTCGTAATACGCCTCAGCTAATCCTCCTCATTGATACAATTACTGTTGTTAAGGCCTGTAGTAACCGAAATACAGTCAAAGCATGTGTACTAGACCACTTTTATTCTCAGGTTCTCTTCAGCCGAATGCAAACCACTGTGATCTTAATACACACAAATTTGCTTTTTACTTGAGGACTTTGAAAGTCGCTCTCCCTGAAAGCGCGCTTACTTCAAGAGAATATTTCCGGACTTATTTCCTTCAGCAGTGTTCGAAAGTGCTTCCTTGAGTTTTGTTTCTTGGGCAAGTTTTCTGAGACAACTTTTCAAATTCGCACCAAAACTTCAAAAATCAGGATAGATAATCTAATATGGACATCTTTCGTGTCGTGCAGATTACTGCCTGGTTATTTTTTTGAAACATCTATGAAGATTAATTATATTGAGCAATCATGTACAAATTATTTGAAGTTGATTTTAGACAAATTTGCACCCTACTTATAAGGGGGTAGGTTTCCTCTAGTTGTCAGACGATGTGCCTGCTGCTGACGACCCTGAGGAAGCGTGTACTAAGTGAGCAGTAGTCAATGGACGCTTCAGCAGTTTGCAGGACTGTCTTTAAACAACCTGGTTCGAATTCACGTTATAAGTTTTGTCTGCTTCATTTCAAATTCCTCGTTTTTATCAATTCATTTGTGTCTAGCGAAAACATGAAGTATTACCTAGCAACAGTTTGCTTTTAGGTGAAACGCTGGTATCCTTTCTGTTCCACAACTTCCTCATATGGCTTTTCCATATAAGTACATTCTCATACAATGTCACGGGACCTCTTAAGCTTATTTGAATGACAATCAATCTAGTGTAATAGTTTAAGTTTTCCATATTCCAATCGATCCTTACTTGTTTATCGAACCTTTCGGTTTTGGTGTGCCTGGCGAAGGTAACTTGATGTGTGAGATCGGAAGTGAAAACCTAATTTCTATTTCGTCAAGTCAAGATGTCAAGGTATCTTAAAAAGCAGCAACTGGATTGGTACAGAAATTTCGAACTTACGAAACCCCCCAGGTGGATTTTAGCGCAGAAGATCAGTAATGTTCAAAACATCGATCATAATTGATCCTTCTCTTCTTTAGTCATTAGTAAAGGAAGGCTTTCGTTCGTAGTCTTATTTTGTCAGTCACTTCCGTTTGCACTTCTTTTACACGAGAAACATCAATGTGATAACCGCCGGCAAGCGTTGACAAATATCCGAATTCGAACTTCGATGATCTTCTTTCCGACCTACAGCAACATTGTGTTTGACCTGTTTACTCAGCTAAGGAACTAATTGATTTCAGTTCCACTTTCATTAGTGCTCATCAGCAGTTCACATCTTCGCTCATACCGCGACTCGAAATCTGAAGGTTAGACATACGAGTTGAGAACATTATCACTAACCCACGAACGCATACCGAATACGCTCGAGTTTCGCACCGGAACGGGCAAACATACTCGTGACTGATCTGTGTGTCGGGTATGCGGCGTCTCAAGTGGTGACTCTGCAACTGCCTTGGTATCGCAGGTCGAAGAGCCCGGTCAAGCCTTCCGGGAGCAGTTCTTTAATGGGCCGGACACCTGCTTCGTGTACTGCGTGCATTCCTTTATGAGGTCAGCTAGGGTGGCCGCGGCAACTTCCGGTGTACCAAATGTAGTGAACTACAGAAGTTCAAATCTCCTTGTATTGCGTTGCTGCGTATGAACTCGCCCAACCCTAGTGGGTCCCTGTACGTTGCTTAGATAAAAGGCCTTCCTACAGAAAAGGTATCGGATTACCACACATTGTCCTTCTAGGAAATTTAGTACTCATGTCTCAGATGCCTTATAAACCAGCCCAGTGGTTTGGTTCCTATGGTGTACCGAGTCGTGCCACGTGCATATTCAGACTACGTCCCCGTTTTTGGTCATTTTACAGGCGGAAAGAGCAAGGTGACAACACGGGGAACGCACTAGCTTATTGTCACGACAGTGAACTTGACCCCAGAAATACAGGGGGGACAGACTAAAAGTGCGGGACTGCTTGCTCTGTTCACTGCGTGAAGTGAATGCAGCACGTCCCGAATAGCTATCGGTCGTCAGGTCATCGTCTGATTTGCTTAATAACTAGTCATACTCCAAATCACCTTACCAGCTTCATTAACTGGGAGGCGGAGGTGTCCTGCCGAGGTTACAGCCTGATACTCCTAATCGAAGGTCACGTGTCAGATCCCTCTACATGCACCTGATATTTCACAGTGGAGACCAAAACGTTCTTATGACATCTAGACCCATTTTTATCCTGAAAATCCGGTAGAATTCCAAGTTCACGTCTTGGCAATCACCAACCCCTCCACCTTCTAGTTCACTAACCAGACTAGGCTTTCCGACCAGTTGACAACAATCAGCTGACTGCATGAACAAGGCCAGCTGATCAGACCAAGATTCACGACGCACTGATGTGCTGTGGCACTGTGGGAGGTTTGATAGTAGTAAAAGTGATCCGAAGTTGAGTTCTCTGTTTCGGTATCGTAACTTGGAGAAGGCTGGTGCCATTCTGGTATGATACCACTAGCGAACGAGTTTAGACTCTGCTCTAGTGTCAAGGTCGCATAAGCCAAGTTCTCTGTGTCTGCGGTTAGTGTATCGACCAGAATATAACTACTACCCTGAGCCCAAAGGTTGGGTGCCCTGTGATTGTGGCTTTGGATGCTTCACGAGCTAGTAGCATATGTGAGCGGTTTTGGAATGCTGGCATTCGGTAAAATTTTTGTCGTTTGGAAGACTGCCATCCGAAAGTCGGTGAAACAACATCTCAAGAGTGATTGCGTAGACTGAAATGGTACACCTACCTTGACTCAAGAGTAGTTCGTTCACAAGCTGCGAGGACTGATCCGTCGACTTGACCATATTTTTGGAGACATGATAGTCAACAGAGAGGATATTTGTCTTTGAAATTTACTGAGCTATTGATACCGTTGAGAGCACAATATCGGCTGATAAACTTGGGTTCAAATAAATCAAACTTTATGGAATTGCGAAGCACGGTGAACAGATCCAAAGCCACATGATCAACAACCAGGACGCACTTGCCTTCAGGAGACAACTTTCGCGGAATGTTTCGTGACAACATCCTCATTTCGAGGAAATTGAAGTATAGAACCAAAGCGTAAACGCTTTTTATTTCCCGAACTGACCGATTTACTTCCCAAGAGGATACAATGAGATGAATGTCTCAGGTGACCAGACTGCTAATATCGCCACTAGAGTTTCATCTATTTCAAATCTTTTGGCCATGCCTGTTGAAACTCGTGCTTTGACCCTCGTTATATGATGGTTCTGCAATACAGCTCCAATGGTATGCAGATGGGATGCGTCCAACGGATTCCGTAGACCAGTGGCATTTTTTCACCTCAGAACGAGATGTACTTCTCGGGCATCAGACCAGTTGTTTGGTTTGAATGTCTATCACTCGAACGCACCCACCAAGACTTCTTCACCTGTTAGTGACTCTCCAGCATACATCGAAGCGCTAAAGCCTGAGGCTTGTCGAGGTTTTCAACCTGCCAGTCCTGTTGCCAAACATTTCACAGCATGCTTTATGCATGCATGCAAATGCTCTCAGACCAAGCGCACTCATTGTAGCTGATCTTACAAACCCACTGTTGACGAATTACAACAGTGTGCCACAGTGGCAGGTAATCGAACGGCTACATTGGTTGATCAAGACGGTAAACTTGGCAGGTGGACTGTAGGACCAGCATGGTCATGCAAGAGCCGGGTCGTGGTGAATAGGCTGCAGTCAGGCTTCGACGAACCAGGTATTCTTGGGCCGTTTTGGTGTCTCTAGTGTTCTGTTCACCAGGGCCCAGTAAGGAATCGCACATGTGAAAATGAAGCTGCTTCGTGCAGGACACAAACAGTTCAACCGAGTGAAATGAAACTTGGAGCGCACGTGTAAAGCTGGGATTTTTACGGAGTCATGAGAGAACAAATGCCGAATTTTAGCCTGAAGAAAGCTAGCAAGTTTCGACAAAAAAAGTACGCTTCCGAGAACAGCCTATTGTTTCTAGTGTTTATGATGTTTTCTTTGACCCAGCGAGCCGATAATTCGGATCAGTCCTTCAACAAGAAACTTGAATCGTAGTGTCTCCAGTCCTCATCGTTGTTTCCAAGATCACAACGTCGGTTGTTCGGCTTAGCAACCTATACACCTCTATGTCTAGATTCACTGTATCACAGACGGGATCGTTGGTCTGACAAGTAGCCATACACCTCCCCTTGCCATCTCAAAGGTTTGATGAAGTGGGGTGATATGCCATCAGCTCATTTGTTCGGTTTGTGGGATCAGTATGGACGCCGTCCAGACCATCATCGATGGGAATTACGGTAAAAGTGGGTGTACAAGTGTATTGAAATAAATCCGGCAAAGTGGAAGAGCTACGCCAGATGGGGTCTGTGTGAAAGAACGAACTTCATAAGTTCCTTACCACGAAGAATGACAAGAAGGAAGATATTCGTATCGCTGAGTGAGAAGATGAAAATAACCCAACCTAGTAGAATCAGCAGATCCCATTGTGATATCACCTCCCTTATGACGTAAACTATGTGACAAGCGATATTTAAAAGCTGACTGGCAAAGGTCACGAATCCTGCAGTAAAGCCCGCTCATCGATGGACTAACTTTTTCTAGAATTGAAGGTTAAGGTACAAAAATGTCTCCCTACTGCATGTCAAAAACCATTAATAACTGAAGAATAAATACAGGAGAATCGCAAAGCCTGGCCACTGAACTCGTAGTTTGAGGTTTCAGATTCCGCAACAGTTGGTTAGACAGATTTCAGAAACGGAATAAAATTCATCGTAGAATTCATCTCCACGTCACTCTTGTTTGAGCAGTCCTCCTCCTGTCCTGGCGCAGTTATCCTCTTGAGTCCTGGATTCACGAGAACAGGAGGAGTACCGTTCAAAGGACAGTGATATGGATTGGAATTCTACAAATCCAGCAACCTACAACTGAAATTCATTATACTGAATCAACTGGAAAACGTTTGGGACAGGTTGGGTAGTCACCATTTCAGAGAGGTTTGGTAAACAATCGGTGGATTTATTGCTGGGCAATGCTTCGCTTTTGACACAAAAGCTTCGTCAGGCCAAGTAAGTAAGTAAGCAGGTTGAACGGGTTTTAAGGCAGTCAGGGAACCAATCCGTGAGATTTCTTATGACTAGCCGACTTGATCAGTGCTGGGTGTCGGTCTGAAGTTCCTGTTTGTTGGTTGGTGGGTTAGTGGTTACTCACTCACTTGGCCTGACGAAGGTTGTGTCAAAAGCAAAATATTGTTCAGCAATAAATCCACCGGTTGTTTACCAAACCTCTCTGATACGATCATTATGCTGAACTTTATGGGAAATCCTCGGAGGTGGCTGCCGACAGAGGGAGCGAAGTGTGCGTGTGTGTGTGCGAGTCTGGTGTTAACTGGAGGATCTTTTCAGTGTCGATGAGAGGGAATTTATGTGCCGTCTAATTCCTTGTTTCGAAATGGGAACAAAGAAATTAGAGGAGGCTTAACACCGGCCTTGCCCATGCAGCGGAACGCAGCAAAGTAATACCTCATAGTTATTGGACAAATTTTCAAGCCACTACGTTTCAAGATGAAAACTTATTTTGGTCCTTAAAATGAAGCACACAACAACACACCGAGGGATATAGGCGAGTTATATTGGTGCGTTTTCATCACTTACCTCATCAGTAATCCACCAACACTTGAGCACCGAGGTTAGTCTTGCCATCAAGCAACTGTTTCTTCGGCACCTACTAAAGTGTTGGACAGCCATGGTGCCGTGGCTAAACAAAAGCATTCATCTGAATAATTCAGAGCACAGGTTGCGACATCTGCTGCCATTATTTGGATTCATATGTCTTGGAGGAAGGAACCTTTTGGAAAACACCATCATGACATGTTTTTTGCGATGCGGAATAAAACTACCGGTCAATACATTTGAACCGATAGAAAAAAAGGTATCGTTGCTACTGTCACCGATGGGTCTAACAATATATTCATTCGCAATTATCAACAAGGAGGCTGCTTTTGTTCATCGATGACGCTCTATCAAAGGCGGATTCGTCTACGGATGACAACTGTAGCAGTAACGATGGACAGAAAAGCGCAGGATTCCCAGATTAGGCTACACTGACAGGGTCAGTGGATGCTGCCTGTAAAATCCGAAATTTCATGATTGAAAATGAAAGTTCGCAACTACGTCGTACAGAAGCAATATGGCTTGAAGACGATTTGAATGGAGAATAAAAATTGGAGAAAGATAACCCAGTACCATCTTAGTTTATTTAACGAATAACTGATTTTTTGTCAGTTTATTTGAATTCTCTGTTTGTATTTTATGAACCGTACTCAAGTTGGGGGAATTAACGCAAAGCACTGATCCAGAAGACTGAGGCTAAACCATACCATGCTGATCCAACAATCCATTAGCATTTTCTTGGTTTGAGCTGTGCATGGTCATGCGCACCAACCAAAGCTAAATTCCCATTCTCCTCTCGGACTAGTGCGCAAAAGATGCTGACAACATCTAGGGTGTTGTCAACAAGTAAGAGCGATGATTCACTCATATCTCCCCTTCAACAAGGAAACACTTCCATCTGGAAGGCACACTTGTATACTTCGGTGTTTTCGGGATTGAAAGGGGATTTCCTCTGGACGATAACAATAGGACATTGGAGTCTGAAGTCAAGGTATTATAGAGATTCGTAAGAGTTTCATATACTCTACTAACATTTGCCTTTGTTGTAGGCAGTCCTTATATGTTAAAATGCTCAAATTGGACAGAGAAATAGCTCACTTTATCCCTATTAACTGAATATTAGAAGACGTCATAGAAGTTCTCTTTTCCACTTGGGAAACACTTATAGAACCTGGATGGACAGGCTTACTTGGATCCACCACTACTGTTCAGATAAGGATATTTGCCAAAACGGTAAAGAGTGACCGATATAAAAGGGAATGTCTGAAGTTCATGGGACAACCAATGATCATATATGTACTGTAAGATCCAACCTTTCTATCAATTTTACGTAAGTTTGGGTCCAATCACCACCAAGCAACTGGACTCACTTATTGTGTGGAAGCAAGCGTCAACTTAAAACTACCTTGTTTCAAATGCAATTCACCCTAGTATTCCATCGATTTTACTCCCGAAAGTCCCCAGGTCCCATTTTACAACGCTGTACACTGGCCGTCTCAGTAATAATGGTGTAGAAAGAGAGTTATCATACAGTTAGAAAGTTGTGCATGCCATCGGATTTGAGTGCCTCATGAATAATATTGTGACTAATTAACAAGTTATTACGGTGCAGATAACGTTTGTGACTAACTGAACTGCATTTTAGCAAACGTACAGGAGTTGATTGGTGACAGAAAGAAAGTTACTGTCTGCGGTGCTTGGAGGGCCACCCTCTACATTTGGTCGATAATCTTTTACGTACGGCACAATTGCTCTGATGTTTCACGTCACTAGTTATTTCATTCCATGTCATTAAAACAAGCAAGCGCTTTCAGAGCCTGCAAACTCTGCCTTGACGAAACGTTGGATACGCGCATACTTGATACTGTGATAGAAAGCGGGTCCCCAGACTATCGTACTCGGAGACATCTGGCCCGGAAAAATGATTGTGTATTCAAGTACAAGTTCAGTGGTGCAACCAACTCGTCTTTGAGTTTTCTCTAATACGGTGCATTTTTAATTACATTTAATCCAAAAGAAAACTGTCTCGACTAATCCATAGTGATCTGCTCATACCCTCGCGACTGTTGTGCAGTTGATGTTGGTAGCAGACTGAAGGACATTGGGGGGTATCTCGCCCACTAGAAAATAAAACCATCGACAGGAAAGTCAACCTCGATCTGCTGGAAATTGACCACATGAACGATCCGGGTAAGTCGTTTGAAGTAGTTTGTCCTGTGCCTGCAAACGAAGTTGCAATCATGAGTGGTGAATGACGATTGTCAGCCGAAGTGGTTGGTTCGCCTGACCCAAACAAATGGTGAATGAGTTTTGCTTGATTAGTGGAATGTAAGTTGGACAAAATTACTTGCAAACCTCTGTAGGCACTCACAAATTTCCATAATATCTCAGAGGGGTACAGCAGTCTTTGTTTTTAACCTCAGAATTACAGTCTCAGCTACCTATTCAATCGGAAAAAGTTCATGAAACTCTGCGCTTCATGAATAACACGGCTCATGGAAAACATGGAAAGCACACATTGATGAGACCCGGTAAGCAACCCAAAGAGAGCCACATCCACTAGACAACTCTCGTGAAACGATGACACAGTCACATTTAGGAGTGGTCATTTTACGGTGGAACCCATCCATACTCTTTAACAAGGCCAGAAATATTGCGCAACCTGACGCCTAACCAATAAGACGATGAACACACAGGACTAGCGGCAAATCGCCTGTAGACCATAGCACTCAAAATCTAGTGCCTGGATGCCAGGTTTGGAAACTTTTTAATATGTTAGAGAGAATCATAACCACTAGTGAAGCTTCAAGCGACTACAAAAGCGCGGACATTTGGCAAATTTAACACTGTTTGGCGGTAGACAAATGCAGTCTTCTGAAACCGGACGCATCTACTTCAGTCACTACCCAGCTACTGACGAACTGGGTGTCTTGATAGAGGGCCTTGACTACAATACCGACAAAGGCCAAATTTACAGTCGCAATTGCAGCCAGATCTCAACAGACCACAGATGACGACGCGCAACTGCGGGTTGACAGGGCAGGAACCACAGGAATGTTGCAGTCCCAAACAAGACATCAGTCATCCATCAGTATTAGGAAGCCTAAACAACGAAGAATCACGGATAAAGAAAGTATCGTTGCTACGAGGATACAAAAGTGAATCGCTAGAGATTGTATAAGAACCCCATGATTACACACACATCAAAACTTCGAATGCTCCGGTTGAATACATGAGAACTTTGGCCACATATCCCACCGATACATTACATAAAGTAGGAAGCATCTGAGGATAGCAATGGAGGACAGTCAAACCAGAATCAACGGGGAAAATAATTCATTGAGATTAGTCCTTTCCAGTTCTAGCTCACTTACACGCTGGACAGCGAAACACGGCCTCAAGCACTCAAATCCCTTAACAACTAAAAAAACGCCATACGACTTCAAATTCAACTGAAATTAAGTGACAACAAGCACACCTAAAATCTGATGAAGTTATCCACGTAAATCCAGAAAACACACCATTTGGACACCTTTTTAACGACATAGCATTGAGAATCTGCGAACAGCAAGCATTTGAACAACGGTTGAAACTGTTTTTGCTATGGAGATTGCATTTGCGCCTGGTAACAGGTTCGAGTCGAACAACTTTTACAGACATTTCAATTACCTGTTTCCGAACCTTTAGCTCAAAAAAGAAGTAATTGGCTAGCTAATCCTGCCCTTGGATCTACCAATTTTAATACAATCAGATGTGACGTCTTTTTCACCACAATACACCGAAAACCAAAGGCAGCTGATATTAGTGTCATTTAGAAGCAGTCATTCAATCATTCTCTCTCCAAGCTTCTAACGCGTCGAAACCAAGCCCAGTGTAACGCTGCCTTTATGGTAAAGAACATCAGCTGGAATTCAGGTCAGTCTCCCGTGAAAGCCAAATTGGTATGCAAATCAGTGTATACGTCGACTTTTGTCCAATTTCGGTTCAATTAGAGCATAAGATTGACGGAAACTCGGGCACTGGTCCTACCTGACGACTCCGAATAGGAAGGGTGAAACCGGTCGTGGGCTGTCAGGGAGTTCTCAGAAACATTATGAGTAGTGTGTTATGTCTATAAAATGCACTGGGAAATCTCGAATATCGTACCAACTGAAACATGAGGCGGCCTGGAGATGCACATTCAGTTGAAGAAGAACATCATAAACGAGGAATCCAGCTGAAATTTTGGTGAATATCCCCTGAAAACCAAGTAGGTATACACATGATTATACCAGTTAAATTAACTTTAACATCGTCCTATTTTTGGTATTGTTGCTTATAAGACGGACAGGTGTTGTAGTTGGAAATGGCAAATTTTAGGATGCCAGTTCAGAGTCTAGCCAGATAGTAGTCATTCTGTGTAATGTGAAATTGACCTGTTCTACGTGTTTGTTTCCTTCTTAAAAGGGCGACTGAAAATAACGACCGCAACTGGCACCCCCCGGTACGTAATCTCTTCTGGGAAGGTCGCAGACGTTGAAAGGTGTATCAGAAGCCGAGCAACGGTAGTCTCTTCTGACTATTAGGGTTTACTGAAGATTGTTTGCAAATCGAATGATGGCCCTAGAATCAAACCTATATACCGGCACTTGCATGGAATTATAATTAAGATTGATGGATGATGATGCTGACAAAGGTTGTGTGACATCTTCAACCGACATTCTGGCTGAGTCCTTTGATTTTTTGTGACCTCCATGAGTTGCACTCACAGTTGAAATTACAGCTTTCCAACTTTGGTGAGGCTTAGGACAGCTCCGCCAGAAGATCTCTTTCTGGATAGCTGAGTTCTTCTGTGAGAGGTTTAATTACTGGAAGGGTTTCAATGGGACAGCCATCGGTGACCTCATTTGAAAGATAATCACCATTGGAGGCAGACATTTGTGGTTTTGTGCCGTACAAGACCCCAGTCAGTTCAAAGAGCGCCTATATTCATCCTGCTGATAAGATACGTAACTGTTGTCAGGGTACACTAATTTCACATTTTTATCCTTGTTGTGAGGAATTTTACTCAGAGTGATCTTTGCTTGGTAATAACAATTTTCAGACAACTATCATGGGATTAGAGTATATAGATCTTGCTTAGGTCTCTTTGGGAGGGAATATTTAGGGGAGAAGAACTGTGGTGTGTGTCTGGTTTATTGGAGCATTCGGTCTACACTTCCTTCTAAGAAAACGTCGTAGTAAGATGTGTAGAGTTTATGCTGGAAATCTGCAACTAGGGGATGCTTTTCAAGTAGGAATGGACTGCCTAGCTGTGTGTACCTTAGTTTTCAGAATGCGCCTGGCGAAATTAGTAATGCTTATGGGTTTGTCCAACTCCAACAGTTTTCGTCTAATTGCAAAAAGAGTTGTTATTATACACGCCTGGGATGGATACGTGTGTCCACGATGCAATTGTTGAGCAAGTTATCTTTACTGAGCTTCTTGCTAAGATTTCGAAGGAAGCTATCGATGATGACCATCTGAGCTCTAAAATTTGTACAGGAAGGCATATAGGTTTTTCAAGATTTCAATGGAAATTTCGTCTGGTAAGTGAAATCATTCTATGCCGAAAAGCCAAGAAACTCTCTACAGCCGTTTCGTCCTTATTAGGAGTCATTAACAGTGCGCATTTCATGAGATTCCGTGACCAGCCAGCTGGTGTTAAAACACTAAACCATTTAGCCACGAGTGGCTGACAACTAGTGGGGTTTTCTGATGCTTAGACAGGCTATAGCGATACTAACCTGTCTGTTACGGAATTCACATGCTAATTGGCTGTGGCCCGTTGACATAAGCAGCCAAATTAAAATGCTCCAAATCAGCGACCGGGATTAATTAATGCCAATTCATCTCGTGTGTACCTGGTGCGTGGCTGAGGTAATTAAATGTGTGATTCATGGTCTACTCAGCTGTTTTCTCAGTCAGTCTGCCAAGTAATCTGTATATTTACTTGACTTGGGAGTTCGCAATCTGAGTCCAATTGCCATTATTCGTGAATGAGCCTCCCCCCGTCAGTGGCCTGTCCCGAATCAGATGTGACCATCTTGTTTTCTGATTGGCCGATCCGCCGTCGTCCTACACTGCTGGCGGCTAGTCAGTCTTGTCTGGTCACTTTCTGGGATCTGCGACAGTGAGCGCCATTCTTCCGATTTTTAGGTGTTCTTTGATATAAAATATATTTCGATAATGCTGAACTTTCAAAGAGAGAACATCTTACCTTTCAGATAAGCGAAATTCCTCACTCTATCCTGGTGCTGGAAAATATTCTAGTCTATTCCTTAGTTGAAGAGTGAACACGAAACCACGTCATAATGAAACAAAACCATGAAAACTTCACCCCATTCTGCAAAAATCGCCATAACCGCGATGACCATATTAACTTTATTAGGTATGAAACATCTCGTCAGGGCGTTTCCTGATGCCTGGTAGACTGCTAACTAATCTCCTTTGCTGGATTCCTTTGTCAGGGAATTAGGAATCTCCATATACGTTTACTTCTTCGAATAATTTGTTGAACAGAAGCTTCTTACAGACACAGCATAATGAAGCAGTCTGCTGTCTAACAGTTGGATAATTAGCTTCAGAGTAACATAGGACCGGAACACTTTTCACAATCACTAAATGAAGCATTTCGAACGCTAAAACTGTGGTGGGCTGTACTGTAATATCAATGAACTAACACATCGCGAAATTTTTCTTGCGGTAAATGATTCAGTTGCACCTGCGTAAAACATCACGCGTTCATTCAGTGATAACATGGCATGCTAATCAGACTGATAGGCAGCGTGAGACCCAAACTCTCTTCTGTGATTTGGTGATAACACCAGAGACCAACTACAGTATGTTTTATTAGTACCGATGTTCGTTATAATGGCATCCTGGACTACAGGCACCTGGAGGATGCCACAAAAATTTCCACTTCAATCCCCGTTACCGTCTTGTTCTCGGTATCTGGCATTCGACACCTAAACTCCAGTCACTAGGTTCCGCACACGTCATTAACGTTTCAGCTGATCGTGCAAGGTCACAGCTTACCCATCACATGCAAACTTTGCTACGTTGACCCATAAACTATCAAAACCAATGTGTGTGGACGCTCCGAAGGTGCAGTCCCATGATTATAACTAACGCGAACTGTGGGCGTATTACCTGACAATTACGAATGAGCACGTCACGTGTTATCAGAGAATAGCCTTGCTGTCTGTCTAATTTTGCACTACATATCACCGGATATGATCACCTGATTTAAACAACTTAGACAAACAGCTTCAAAAACTAGTACAGAAGGTCACAATTTCCAGTGTAACTTCAGTCATTATTCGCACCAGCCTATAGAGTAAAGTTGTATGGAGCCATAACATACTTTATCGTTCGTTTTAAAGGATATCAAAATCTTTCTGACAGAGACCTTGCCAGTATGTTCAGAAACGGCAATTCCGACCTAACAGCGCACCATAGGGCCAGCAACTTAAAACTGGAAGTTGAAACAGTATGAGCTGACACGAAAAGAGGCTGTCACAAAAATAAAGGATGGGTACAGTCAAAAACTGAAAAATCTCGCAACCACACCAAGTATGAAGAAGCAAGGCAAATTTCATCAAAGTGTAGTATATCAAGACATCAATACCAGGTTGCTAGAAGGAGCTTCCTCTATTTGTGAAACAAAGCAAAAACCTATGGTAACTGGGTTCTACGACCAAGAACAGCTTGTTAACTAACCTCAGTAAATGAAAACTGTTTATCATCGTGCACTTCGCAGTAAGAGACGCTTTCCTCGTTTCCGGTGGTGACGGTTTAATAACAGATTGGGGATAGGGTTTGTCACAAAATGGAAATTCTTATACTGGCATTTTTCAAAACAGCCTCTGCCATCATGACGAAAATTACGCGTATGTGCAAATTTAGTGCTCATGTTCTAATAGGTCGTTTTATCTGTTTACGGGGTCATTCACCCAACAAAATTTTCGAAACGGTACTTATTGTCTTTCTTAGTTCACGATAGTGAATCCAGAATCGCAGTTTGATGAATCCAATACTTCCTCTTGTGGGGTAAGCTCGACTTTCGACCGATAATTCCCTGTGGCACAGAAATCGTATTTTTGCAAACATATCTTTGTGAACAGCGCCTAAATCCAGGGATATTCGAAGCTGAAAATAAAAGTGGAGCATCAAGTCAAGGATAACGGCCAGTGAAAAATAAGAAGTTATTCGATTTCCTGTTGTGACATTAAATGAAAAGCTTTGCTTACCATCAGGCAAGATGACGAGATTGGCGTTCATAGTCTGATCGATACTTGGCTTTGCATCGCCATTGGTAAGTGTGTTTGCTTGAGCTTGTGTGTGCCAGGCTCCGTATAAAGGAGTGTATTGGTGTGCTGAATTGATTCATTATCACAATGTATGCGCGTAGAGATGACTGATGAACCGCTTCTCTTCTCGGAGACAAATGATACACTCTTAAGCGTGCTCCGTGAAGTTTTGTTACTTATTTGTTAAATTGCTAGCTGTGACCCTACAGAGGAGATATCATCCGTAGATCACTAACGCTGCCTATCTGGATCAGTCAGCAATGACTGAGGACGCTTTGAACTGTGGCGTTTATAAATCACCTCTAACTGTCAGTGCCTTCATGAACAACGTGATCACAAACGGAAAATTTCTAGAAAATAACACAGGGGCTGATCATACTGAACATTAAACTAGTTTTACAAAGACATTTAAACCTATGGGCCAGCGAGCACAATCATGGAATGAAAGGTCATCAAGACAGAAAGTAAAGGAACTGCGAGATTCAGTGTTTGCTCCCGCAAGTACTCAAGGAGGATATGCAAACTGCAGTATACAATCCTTGGTGAATCTGTTCTCTTGTGATCCGCGTAATGAAAGCACAATACCCACCAGAAGTTGTCCCGAAAATGACGGCAAATCTCATGTGGATTTGAGAAAATCGACCGATGGGATAAAAGAGAACACCTCTCTAAATGGACGACATATGCAAGAAAATTACAGTGCACTACCCAAAATGCAGTACAGTATTAAATTTACTCCTACGATAGAGCTACCAAGTACACCCCCGTTAGGCGTTATTCCACTACGTGTTTCAGATTCGGTCAAGCTTCATCGACAGTCTATTCACTTAACTTTGAGTGGAGAAACAAGAACAAATAAAGAACACCATGTGGAGGAGAAGGAAGTTTGTTCAGTGACTGAAAAAATGGAAGAGCCGAATGATTCACGGTTGCTGGACGGTTTTGATAGACCGGAGGACACTTCTCAGATGACTTTGGAAACAACCACTTCGAGCCGGCCTGCATCTGTCCCATTCAGCAATACGAGCGAGTTGGAAAGCATTTCGGACTCAAGAGAACGAACACCGACACCCAAATTAAGAACACGCAAAATGAAAAGCCGTTCACTTTCAGAAAGTATGAGAGAACTATGCCGTCAAGATTTAGGTCCTTCATATAGACCCAAAACGGTTTCTGCGACTCTGTGTGTTGGTCTACAAATGTCGCAGAAAACTTCCAGAGAGTCAGCTGAGCCTCTAAAAGTGTTGAAGGTGAAAAAAGATGCAAGTCGATCTCCTGATTTAGTCTCAAGTACAGGTCAGTCATTTCCTCGGCCACCGGAAACTCACCAATCCACCAAACCATCAAGAAAACACCTGGATGGTTTCAACAAAGTGACACTGGAAACAGGCTCCACTGTTCCTATGCCTTTTCGCACATCCTCTCATAATCAAGAGCTGATAAGCAGCAGAATTATGGATACCAGCAAAAGCAACTTTGTGCTAACGGCGGATGCCAGTAAATCGATGGGTGCAGATGAGGTACGAATTACACCTAAGCCACCAACCCCGATTAGGCCCCCCTGCCCGCGCATCATGACCATCAGGAAAGAAGGGCATGATCCGAAGCGTGAATGCAGCCTAGACGCGCATTTGAGGCGTTTAGGATCAGAAGACCGTGATTTTCTACCGTTAGAACCATTGATGTTAAACAGACGGGAAAATCCTCTTACTGTTCACGATGACTTTCGAAGTCAGACTGAGAACTGTCACTCAGCTCAAAGGACGTACACGTATCCTGGGCCCAAGTACAAATGTTGCACCGCTCTTGTCCTGGATGTACCGAAAGTGATTCGTCAACGGAGCACCAGAAGACTGGCCACATGGAATGCTGTAACACAACAAGGAGGTAAGATGCCTCATATTTTATTTTGCTTTTACTAACTCATCAAATACCTGTTACCTGTGGATAAAAATGTACCCATTTTTGGATACCCTATTTGACTAACGGGATACCATCTGCTGTAAACATATAATAACGACCAGATAGATTACATTAGATGTTCTCAAGTGCACTGGCTTGCTCATGTTGCTGATATTGAGAACCATCACGTATTGCGCATCCATTACGTGGTAGTCTGACTGGAAATTCGGTTAGTATTAGTTTCTGGGGAGCAAAACGACTAAAAGTTGACAACGTAAAGTCTATGTTTGTTTAAATGCGCTCAAACACTTGTTTTTCGTAACCTAAGATTTACATCAATGACCTTCAGCCTCACATTTCAAAGTTATCGAAAGATATGTATGTGTATGGTTTGGACTGGAATGCACTGGGACATTTCATTCCACACAAAGTCATCTGGACTTCTACAGATTTTCAACAGTGCGGCGAAAAGCTGATTGCCCCCCCCCCAAGGTTAAGCGCAAATCTAAGCTGGACTCAGGCTAATTTTGGAGCGGTGGAGCGGGACATTGCTGGCTCAACAGTAGATTACACCGACTTCGCAGCCCAAATTTATTCTGCTTTACTCAGTCTCTGTTAACTTCTAGAGAGGTCCCTTTTTCCTGATTGACTAGTAATTCTGTCTATATACATGCTCAACATCTGCGTTATTGCAACTCTGAGCCTAAACATTTGAACGGTGAAACTTATCCTGTGGGCTCAGGCAACTTTCACAAGTCTTGTAGAGCATTTTGCCAATTCCCGCTTATCAGATTCTACAGTGCGTTCATTTTTCCTAATGCAACACTTATTCTGAACGCTTTAAGAGACAGATTAACCGAACTAATGTAATTAAAGGACAGCGCCTCGATTAGAACAGAACTATGCCAGCTTATGTCAGTGAGGTACTTAGGATAGTGGTGGTTTCATATTTCGAAACTAGTTCATCGTTTTTGTCTCGAAGGTTACTTTACGTTTCCTTACTTGAAATGTGCCTTCTACTAGTGAGAACTTGATTTTGTTTTCGTCTACCCGAGCTTATGTGAAGGGCTGGTTTTCCCACGTTCATCAATTAAATTCTTTGTAGAGCAGCGCTCATGTGAATCTCTCTCAAGTTTGGAACAGCAGAAATAATCAGTGAACTCACGAACACCACGGCAGTGGGCTTGGTTCATTGGACCATTCAAAGATTAATCACGTTCCTATGGTGTAATTCAAGCTTCATAGAAAGCAGACAGTTCTTTATTCAGCTAAAAACTTCACATAAATCTTTAGGATAAAGTTGAATAAATTAATTACTTGTTTGCTTACAATGTTGTCAATGATAGGTTTTGATGAACCAGAAAACGCGCTTCATCCGCGAAATACATGAGTGAACTCATGCCAGTTCAAATGTAGAACAACTTGAGAACAAGACTCAAACTGCCTTTACTACACCATGGATTTCGTTACCCGTCTACTCCCACAAAAGGTTATTTTATTCCATTTTCATGCACTAACCTTGACAACTACTGTGAAAAGTTCACTTTAGAATGAACATCCTTAAAAAAGGAATATTCGCTTCAATCTGACGGTTCTGATCTGCAAACCACTAAACAAATAAGATATGACTTTTGAGCACTTATCGCTATCAAATAAATTCTTTCCAGTCACACTCTTATTAAACTAACAATGTTCAAATTGTTGAAACTGTCAGCTTCTGGTTCATCACCAGTGCACTGTATAGCAACAGACTTATCCGCAGTGCCTTATCGTTCCCTTGTTGCTCATTCGGGGTCATCCTGTGGTGCAGCCGTCTCTCAGACACCGTGTTACTTGTCGGTTTGCTGAGCAAGAAGTCGTACAGTAAGGCCAGTTGCTGCCTGGCTTCTTGCCTTTCAAAGGCATTGCTGCGCTTATCTCAGTAATGGAAGCTGCTTTATTTCCAAGACTGAGTCCTTAGCCTGTACACTAATCAAGTCAAATGACCCTATCTTTCATTGGTTCTGTCCTGTAGAAAGAGACAAGTTAAACCACGGACTATTATGGAGTGTTTCCTCATCATTGTCATAAGCAGGTGGCGGATACGTAGAGGTCATAAATTGAATAATTTGTGCGGGCTGTTTTGTTGTACGGCTGTGAGAACTGGCCACTTCAGACGAAGGAAGTGAGACATCTTCAGGTCTTTGACAAACTATTTTTCAGAAGTATAGCTGGAGTAGCCTGGAACCAACGAATTCGCAGTGCGGTGGTCAGGAGACGGGTTTTTGGCGAGGCAGAGAGGTACTTCACTCAAGGAATGCATCCAGCATTGTAAGCTAAGATGGTTGGACCATGTATTCTGAGAGGGGGACTGTTTCCCGATTTTTAACTTGGAGTGGCGAAGACCTGGAACTGGACAAATTTTGATATGGCAGGAAGGAATATTATTACGAAACTTTTGAGCTAACCAATGTCAGTGGCGTTCATACAGTTAGGTTGTCTGACTGAGTGTTGGAGATGTAGGTACCTTGGATGTTTGTTGTAGGTTAGCCCTGGGTCCTCCTCCCTGTCCCATTTGTTTCTACTTTCCATTATGAGGCCTTATTGAAATAAATTGATGTGGTTTTACGGCAGTGAAAGGCCAGTGTCCTCATCTGTTTTTTTGGCAATGGTGATGAAGATAATATTCATCTACAAAACAAGCTCGTCTTGTGGGCAAAATTTACTGTTTTTCTCTCGGTCATTTCCAGGATTGTGAAAGCCAAAATGCATGTCACTTTTGCCTCCGATTCGCTTAGTTCCCACGGTTTATTTCGGTACTCCGGTTTAATCCGATACAACTATAAGCAAAGCACGGAAATGTACCTCCGGTAATGGACCCACTTCAAAAGTCGACTACATTATATAAACTAAGGTTGTTCAGGAAACCAATCTGGATACAGTTAACCAGAACATGATGGAAATGGCAGAGAAGCCGGAACTGTTGTGTCGGCCACACGGGTTTAATGCTGTCGGTAGATAGGATTCTCAGGCCAGCTTTTGCATCCTCAGACTAGTAGAAGCACTGTGTTTCCTGCCGTACTTCAACTGTGTGAGCAATAAAAGCCCCGAGGCAATTTACCTCTATCATTTGAATCATCAAGCTCATGTCCTGCGATAGCTGAGAACATAGTATTAACTGGATTGCCATTGGCATATCACAAACGTATGAAAGACTACTGAAAAAAGTCACAGGAGGATAAATAGTGAAAAAATGAATTAGTTCATCTGATTCAAGTAAGAATTAGGTAAAGCGACCTTGAAACAGCATCCTGTAGATCGTTCTGACAGCATAAGATCCGGAGAACGATAGATATCGACCAGCTGACATGCAAACCATTATTCTGGTGAAGAGTTGGGCACAGTGTGGCACGATCGACTTCTGCCGCATGACAAGCCCAACAGAAGGAAGGTCACATTATGTGCACTTATGTTATTTCTACTCAAACCCGGATACAATTTTACAGGCTTTCACCCGGATGGTTATCCATTCACCAGGTTTCTCTCCACCACTAGTAGAATTTTTGATGTGCATTCGCCAATCTGTTAATTGTAGGGTGGCGAGCATTTTGATCAGTGAAAGTCCTGGGCCCGAGAACGTTTTTGGGTTTCACACATCTCTCAGCTCTGCAGCATTTGGGAATAGGTGCACTCAGAAAGAAAACTCTACACACAATGTGCACCTGACTCGTGTTGCCACATGTTGATTTTGTACCTGTACAGAATTCCAAGAGGAGTAGAACGCTTCACAGGCGGTCTCATTCCATGATTGCTAAACGTCGTCTCCAAATGTTCAGTCATGTATGCCTTTGTAGGATTCTTCAGGTATCCGCTGCACTTCCGCAGCATGTAGCCCTAGGAAACGGAGGAGAATCACCAGGGCCACAGGCGTAGTGTATCGGTTTACTGTGGTCTGGATATCTACGGTGCACGAACGACCCCCCTACACCAGAGGAAGTGCTGTTTTCGACTCCTAACCCGGGTGACTATTCCTGACGTGGCATTGCAAAATGAAATTGGTTCGGGTCAAAATGGGTATCGTGGGATATCCGTGACTTCCCGGCTATGGCCCAAATGGCTGTCTTCGCACAGGGATGGAAGCTCAATAGGGCTACGCAAGTATGACATTACCGCCCAGCAGTTTGAAAGTGTAGGCACTTTGTTCTTGGCCCTCTTATTTATGGACAACATGTTATCTAAGCTTAATCATAACCCCTTCACTTTTCTTCCACTATTTACTAAGGTATTCTTTCCTCATGAGAGTTGAGTGACAGCATTCACTAACACAGTGTGTTGCTGTCGATAATGATAGTAATAATAATAATAATAATAATACTAATAATGGTAATGATGATGATGACTATAAGGATGCTGTTGGTGCTGCCGACCACGAAACACCTCTGATGATGGAAACTTATGTCATGAGCAACAACAAACATTTGCGTGAATTTAGCAGGAACTGTTACCATGGTAATGTAACAATAAATCTTACATATAGTTAGTGTTGCGGCAGTAGATGTCTCCTAACCTTGGAACCCCTCTCAGTGAAACCTTGAAATCTTGCTTTGGGGATTTCGCCGGTTCAGAAACTCTGTACAAACGGGTAATACAGAATTAAAATATGTTTGCTGAATTAAGCAAATCTTATTAACACTTGAGAGGGATCCAGATATCTGATAAAAAGTGAAAAGGACAACAAGAGCTAGCTGCTTTCACTTGCTGTCATGTCTCGAACATGTCAATGTGTGGTGAACCTGAATTGCAGCAGAAAACGACGCAAGAATTCAGCAAACGTAAAAAAGCGCGCTTCCCTAATCCGGTCTTCTTGTTAAAATAGTTGTTTTCAAAGTTACAGTTTCACATTTCCGCTTCCTTGCAAATCTGATCACCTTGTCTCACCATTATTAGCCAGATGCTCGACTGCCTGGAGAATATAGCAGTAACCAACAAAGAGGTATGCTGGATCTTTGTCAATGAAGATGTTCATGTTATCTAAAGTTGATGTGCTACACTTACTCTGCTTGGAAAGCTCTTGCCTTGCTTTCCTCAACCCGTCCTTAATACAACGGTTTCGGCTTTATCCTCAAAACATACCCAATTATGGTATGAAGTGGGTCATAAACTTCTAACCACTGCTCAGGTAACAGTCATCTGGTAGACATAGATGGATCCAGACACCTTTTATGTGTGACTGTGTTATTTTGTGATGAACTGTATATCCAACACTATTTTCAAGATTCAAGGATGAGAAAATTTAACTTAACAGTCTGGGTGGAGGGAGATCTGTCGTCAAAAATCTCTCTAGCCCAATCAGCTTTACATTCTTTCACATTAGGCTTTCACTCTTCGAATGAGAACGGAGCAGCTTCATCATTCCTATTTTTACTGATCATACTGTCCATGTGGGTGACGATAACTTGGCAGTTCGCTACCCCTAGTGAAAAAACTCCAGATAGGTGGCGACAGGATGTTTCTAACACTGACCTAATCCAACCCACGACGTCCTGTTTTGAGGTGTACGGATGGGCATCCACCGGTGCCCTCCTATATACCATGCTTGACCTTACCCACTTACCAATGGTATCAGAATGCTTAATTGGACTTCTCAGTTGCATGGATTTTCCTGTGCCTGAGGAGTGCCGCACTCCATTCTGTGGCTATTTTTCAACTGAATCCCTAGAATACTTTCGGGGATCACTGTAATTTTGAGCAATTTCCAAAGTCAAAGCCTGGTACCAGAGTGTGTGTTTGCCTTTACGTTGATTGTGTCCTTAAGGGGGTCAGGAAATTAGCCCAACGTGTCACAGGACTGCCTATTAGAGGGAAAATCTTCAAGAGGCTTACTATTCATTCAGTGAAGGAATTGCGTTCGCACTTTGAGGATGAGTCAGATTTGTCGTTGCTATACCTTACTATGACGTGAATCACTGAGCCACACTTGCTCCTGGTGACAGCCGTTGTACAATATGTAGCGGAATCATTCAGTTGTACATATGTACGAATCGAACTCTCACCTGTCCTGCCCCTTTGGCAGGTTTCATTAAGAAGCTTCAGTTCTCTCGGTGCGTTTTATTCTGGTTAATTCGTTAGAATACTATAATACTGTTGAACTGGTTTGGAAATAGACAACTTTCTTCTGACTTTGATGCAAAGTTTGCAGTTGTACGAACCCCTCCGACAGCAAAGTTGAGACCAAGCGTATAAATCAAGAGTCTGATTGAGCACATTGAGGCTCGAAAGTCACTGTTATCTCTGGTAAAACTTGTTTCCTATTAAAGCCTAATTGGCCGGTGTTATTATCACCTCGGTGTTTCTCTGCAGCAACCGAGGTTCTCGTTAAAATTTTGAGAAGGGTTTTGTATACAAGCCAAACTCGGTCGTACCTTATAGCGTTCGCTGTAAATTGCACCATTCGCATGAACAGTCACTAAACAAGCTGTAGGTCAATGATAGTTCCATCAGTTGAAAATGAGACAAATTACACAGCTGAATCTCGTGTTTGAAATACGCCATGCTAGTTCAAAGCAACTGCGTTTTGAAATCTGCAAGCAGGCAAAATGTCATAGAATTTTTCGTCTATCCGTTCGGAGTAACTATCCAAAGCACAATTTATGACGGAGCAAATCACTTCGTAGCCAGAAACTTGGTAGTTAAAAAGGGTGAGCTCAACAAAGGCAACAAGGGCTCAGCAAAGGACTCATAATTCATGTAGATAAACGTGTGTGCATAAAATAAATGGAACGATTCTACTCGAACGCATCCGGCCGGTTATGTCACAATTCGCTCCGTTATAATATTACCACTGTTTCAAAAAATAGACTCATTAGCACATTATCTTGTTTTTCAAGGGAGACTCAACTGAATCCCAGGTGAAACTCCCGTTTATGGTAATCTTCAACTGAGCGTTACACAAAAACCGCTGTACGTTTCCTTTGGAACAATAAAGTCGAGATGTTGTAGTATAATTTGATAAAGGGAACTCCTCACAAGGTTGCGGAAAACTCTTCGAGATCCCACGACCGTTTTCGCCCGTCCTACTGTGGCTCATCAGGAAAGCGCATTACCCGAGTTTCCGTCAGCCTTATGTTGCACTTGAACCCGAATTGTACGAAAATCGATGGTTCATTCAATTACATACCAATTTGGTTTCCACGGGTGACTCACCTGAAAACCAGCCATTGTGATTCACATTTGGCTAAAGAGAATCACAAAAGAGTGAGTCAGCTGGGTTTTAGGTGAGTCTTGTGAGGACCAAATTGGTATCCAGATGAGTGCATTTCGCTAATTTCGTGCAATTTGGTTTCAAGTAGAACTTAAGGTTGACGGAAACTCGCTAACTGCTCCTACCTGGTGTGCCCAAATAGTAAAGGGCGAAACTATCGTGTGCTGTCGAAGGGTTTTCAGAATCATTGTGACTAGTTGCCTTCATAACCACTACTTTTTAAAGTGGTGTTTGGAAAAGTAGCTATGTTGGAAACTCTTATTTAAAATCCATGGACAAATTTCTAGTGACGTGGTGTTCAACCTTCTGTTTTCCGTATTACTAGACTCACAGGCTTAAAAAAGCCGACGCTTTTTCCCACATCCCAATCCATCAACGTATAGGTTTGCTTGCTAAATGTGAGACTTATTTTCGCTTTTGTCCTCTGTCCATAACCAGTAGAGTTTGGGCGAGCTCACCAGATGAAGGTATACACATGAAATCCCACCTATTCCATTCACAGATTGTGATCCGTACGATAGCCCAATACTTATCTGCGGACATATAGGAATGTGAAATTTTGGAGCCTCTCAAACCGAACAATATACTCGGTATCAAAACTCTTCATTTGCTAGCATTCTTATCGTGTGTTTTGTAAGGATTCCAGTTGCTTTTTTGCGAAGAAGTTTCAACATCCAAAATCTCCAAAAATGGTTTTAAGGTCATTCCAGCTATCAATTGTTTAGTCTGACCAGGTATTTATTGCAAATGACCATTTATAGTAGAGTGTGTTTGAAACCATCTTTGAACTGAATCGTAGAATTACAACCATTAATGGGGTTTGGTGTTTTGTTCCTATTTCGTTTTATCTAATGTATGATTGGGTCATGTTAACGTTGTGAGAAACTTCGAACCAGGCTAGCTCGGTGGTTAAGGCATGAACTTGGTGACCCGAAGGTCCATGGTTCGAACTGAACGTTGACTGCTTCTGCCTAGATTAAGCAGTGCCTATCACTTTCTCAGTCCCGTGCTCCCTTCGTACGGCATGACATTTAGGCACCGAAAGGGTGTTACAGCTGAAAGATTACCATTATTATTTTATAATGTGAGGTATTTTGTTGTCCAACATGACTATGATCAGATGAGGACTTCTTCACTTACTGCGTCAGCTGAACATTTCCGAATCTTTGCTCCTCGTGAAAATGAACTGCGCGTCTGGGAAGACCCTTTCGAAAAGTAAGCTTCAACACAGATCAGTGATGTGATTTATTTTCCCAAAGGTTTCCAGTAGAACAGTTTGAAGGGGGACTCTATGCATCGGAAATGCTCCTTAGAGGTAGAACAAACAGTTTGATCCTTCAATTCTACTTTGGTGTTTGGAGTGGCTTACAAAGTCACGTAGTGACGAGTCTCAGTGCTTGGTTTGGAACAACACTACCAACGTTTCCAGTGACCTAGTTCCACACCAGACCGAATGGAGAGGCAGGAATTGTGTGTGTTGTTGAAATTCAGTCTGAAATCTGCAATAATATATCAGCATGAAGTGCTGAATGAGTGCAGTTTACACCGATGGACGGCGTCAAAGTGCCGCACATGCAGTGTCGGTGTCATTCTTCTTGAAGGCTTTTTGGCCTCGCAAAGCCTATATAAGGACGGCCTGCATGAAAATCACAAGGTAAGGAGAACATGATAGAACAACGAACGTCACGAAATTTGCTGGACTGTGGCTTTCTATTTTGTAGCTAAAATCCTTTAGACTTTTAAACGGACTGAATGCGTTAACTGAGTCATATCATCCTTCTTCTATACCTGTGCTGTTTCCGAATACCAGCTGTCATATTTCACTTAGAGCATTTGACGCTTGTTACAACAAGATCAGGGTTGAGATAGCTGGAATGCAAGAACAACATTAACCTAGTTAGGTGGATTGTCAATTTATAGCTAATGTCATGAGACAATGCATCACATATAAAGTGAGTGCGGTGGGTGACAGACATCGAATGCGTGATAGCAAAACGAAGAACGTAGCGGGAAACCTTTTGTGAAACTGACCAAAGTTTACTAAGACATTATAGTGTGACAGCGAAACCTCGTAAGACAGCTTCTCCGTTCTCCCCCAAGACACAAGTTCCCAGTCAAAAAGATATTTTTCACTGTAGCTGAAAACTTCAGCCAGCTTGTCCACGTACGTGAGTGAGGTTAGAGAGGAGAACGAAATGATCTTAAGCGTTGTTTGATTCACCTCTAGGGTGACAAACCATGGGCGGCAAATTACCAGGAAGTCAAGTGCTGGTAATTTGTGCTTTCATCCGGAGGTTGTGATCACATAGCTTTCGAGATAAAGTTCACTCCGCAGATTCTATCCGTTATTAATGGTTTTCTGCATATGTTACCATTTTTTGACTGGCAATGACTAGCACAACCAGGACGGACTCAATCAACCCCGGTGAATGAAGCTCTTCGTTTCAACTGCCAGCATTTTATGTATATTTCTGTCTTTACCGGAGTAGTCTGGCTAACTTCATTCTCATGGTAGTTAGCCGTTTGCCTGACTGTAGATATTTTATTCGTACTTCTATCGGTATTCCAACAAAATAGTCGTACCATTTAACAATGTAGTTTGCTAAAAGCAATGTATTTCACTAGCTAATCCAGTTGGTTTTTGCTGAGTTAGCAGAGAACCAGTCAGATGTTTACCAAAAATTTTTGTTTCTTTCTACTTTGAGTACTCCGCCCATCATACAACGGGGTTACAGTATACTTTTATCACACCTTCCGGCGTTAAGAAATAGAAATTTAGGACAAACATATTTTCAAGTTTTCACAATATCGGCGTTCTAAATTCCACTCCTTCGTTTACCCCCTCGATTCTTCCCTTCTGGGAAAAGTTCTTTGAAGAAAAACCGTTGCAAGGGAGAACGATTTTATTTTGGTGTCAGTTATTTTACTGCTGAATCCCTTAAAATAGTAACACTGCATCAGAAAACACTTGATCCTAAAACAAATTATGCAAATATTCCGCATGCTTTTAGGTTGTTCTGGCCACTCAGGTGATTGAAACATTCCCAGCATCATTTCACTAAACGATTTTACTTAGTATATAATTGTCCAGGTTACCAATAAAAATTTAGGGTTTGTTTCCTGCAGTAACCCCCAATAATTAGAGCGTGTACACGAAGCTTACCTAGTTTTACCTGTTTTCAACAGTTCAGCGCCGGCCATATATTCGCTTCTTTCAAAAGTGGGCTGCACTTCTGATAACATCTCAAGTCCACAAACTACACCATTTGAATGTCGCACCGATGGAACACTTGCAGCTGCGATCTTGTACCCCTCTGATAAAATTCGGTTCCCGTCCCAAGCCGTTTCAGCTGAGTAGTTGACATTGAGTGCTTACCAGGAGATTGTAGCTGTCCTTTCAGTGCCTCATTGATCACTGTCGTTCAGCATACGCGGAATCCCGCACCACATTTGTTTTTGCAGATTACACTTGCTTAAAACAACCGAAACAAAAATTTGTGAAAACAAAAGCACTTTTTTGTGTCTTTTGCTAACAAAACAATATATGTACACAACCGTCGAGAAGGGAGGCTGCAGATTGGTGTTATAGGTCAAATAGGACGATCTCAGGAAGATCTCATTTCTTTTACATAAGCTTCCGCACAGCAGGAGGATTCTGACCTTTCTCAAGGGTATTCTCTATAGGAATGAGTACTTACATTAACTGGTTGCTGGGATAAAAATATTAAGCCTCCGTTATGTCGGCAGTTGTTATGACACTACTCTCACGTTCTGCTATATGCGGACTTCTGCGGTATAAATTCAACTATGATTTCTGCTAGCTATCCAACACGCCAGTGAAGCATCATTGTCACTACTGATGTTGATGATGCTAACCAGCATCCGTTACTCAAACCAGCTGTCGTCACATCAACTGATTCAGTATTGCCTTCCATGGAAGCTTGTTTGCGTAACTGAAGAACTTGGCGATTAGACTCCTAAATCAGTCAACACATTAAATAGAGAAACAGTACGAACGAGTTATGCCAAATAACAGGAACAAATAAAAATGCCATGAGCCACTGTGTATCACGTACTCTATCTAACGTCCGTATCCATCGTCTAAGCGAATGTGGTCGCTTTATCAGACCAGCTTTCGGTGGCTCATGCCAGTCCTTTAAATGGACGCTATTCTCAAACATCCATTTAGTTTAGGCTATTTGTATCAACCTAGGTAAACGAGTTAGTGTAAATAACGCTAATTCTGAGAAAATGAGTAGGAATGGTTGACCTAACAACTATGAAGCTCTCATACGGAATTGCACTGTGAATCAAATGTGACCAGATAACTATTCGCATGTGACAGTAGACTTTCTTAAAAACTTACACATAGAACTGAATGTCTGCGCACACTGAGAATTTGCAAAGTGAGCAACTCCATACTTGAGGATCATAGTTGCGATCGGGTATATATTGAGGTTGTAGAGATTCCGTTTTGGTTACTGTCAGGTAACCGAACATGGAATGTTTATACCAAAGGATCACACAAGTTAATTTTGCTTTGCAGACTTAGGAACATAGGAAAGACTAAACCACTTTTACGCAACATTGGTAGCTTTATTCTTTTGCTTAACGGAAAGAGCATCTGGATATTGTGGATTGAAAGCGTCAGAAAAATTTAATGATGCACTACCTAGTAGTGGGAAATAGCACCGTTTTAATTTTCTGTAAAGCTTGAGTTAAACCAGCATTGAAACGTAAGACGTATATTCATAAGATGACGAAGTTGATGAAGGTCATGTTCGAAAGTTTTCTAACTCCCTCAAACTATACGTAAAAACTGATCATTTGGGACAGATTAAGTGCCTAAAAAAATGGTAAGCGTAAGCTTCATTCCTCTGTGAAATTACGCGTTTTTATATTATGTGAAAATAAGAAACTTGTGTTCACTCATTCTTGCCAGTTAACAGTTAGCTCAGTGGTTAAGGAGTGAACTTATTGATCGGAAGGTGAGTGGTTCGTACCCCAAAGCTAGTATATCGATTACTCTTCTCTAGGCCTGAGCGATCAGGAGTATCTCACACCCCTTCCATCCTCTGGGGGGTATGGCGGGTAGGTACGGAAGGGTTGCTACATCTGAACGATTGTTTGATTATTATTATTCTTATTATTGACATTACTGTCAGTCATTTCAGTCATTTGTTAACTAACCAAACTTTTGCCTAGGTCGTCAGAATCAACAGAAAGTGTGGATTTTGTCGCTTGGAATACCAAACGATTCCTCCCTTGTTGTCCTGAAAACAACACCAAGCAGTTATACATCGAACCAAGTGCCATCTGCTGTTTAATTAGATGTGAATCTTGCAGTGTAAGTATCAGAAAATTACTATCCAAACCTAATAGAGCACCGCCCCCAATAGCGTGACTCCCAATAGTAGAGCAAGTTGGCTCAATCTCAGATTTATTTGCACCATTAGAAGCAGGCTGCCTCCAAAGAGATGCGCATCTGAAAACAGCAGTGTGGTTATTCAAGTCGTGAGCACCGATCATGCATATCTAATTCATTACTGAAAAATGTAGCTCTGACTGTTCGTTTGAGGTGACAACAACGGGTAACCACCCAGAAACTGTTAATGCGGACACGGATAATATCATCATTGCTGTTGAATTCATACGCAGGTGTACATAGCTCAACTATAGGCGCGAGGACTCACCCAGTCAATGAAGTCGACAAGATAGGAGGCTTTTACACGCACCCAATTGTCCTCGCGCTCATTTTCTTCAATAAATCACTGCACTTAACGTGCATATTTCTTGGTCAAAAGTTTAAAATGAATCATGGTAGGCGTGCCATTTTGCTCAAGTAGACTTGAGAAGCCGTTCTGCCTAGCAGTACACAGAAATGCAATGAAGACTGGCTTCATAAAACGTTTGAGTTGCAGACGGCTGTCTCAGCTGAGAGATCCATATTAGTAGGACGTAACGTCGCTAATAAGCTAAGGAAACTATGCGTGTGGTGTCACGTGAGTGCTCGCTAGCTCTGGCTACTTGTCTCAATGGGTGGTATATCCTGGTGCCTACAAATAAATTAGAAAAGAGTCCATTATATTTCACAGTTTGCAGAGTTCCGCTTTGTTCCCTTTGTATCAACTTACGGCTTTCCTCGAGTTTACTGTGTCCCGCATTTACAAGCCTCCCAACAAAAACCTCGACGGAATTTATGTACAAATCAACCAGGAAATAGGAAATTCCATCGGAGTGAAGAGTGTGGGGTAGCCTATCAAAGGAGCAAAAATGCAGGCGTTCTGTAGTTTCCATTAGTTTGCTCCCTGCGTTTTTTGTTTTAATTAACAAGGTCTAGATTCAAATACCTTTAAATAAACTCAGCAAACTGAGTGATGGCGGAGAAGTCAGATTGTTATCCTGTTACCAGTCCCACACGCTAATAACAACCAAGTTTTTTAACGATGCGTTCAGAAGCCGCTGTAGTGATTCTATTTGCAGTAATTTGTTTCTGCTCCAGCCGTACAGAAAAGCGCTACAGCGCGCGACTCAATATATGTGCCCCCAAAAGGGAGCATTTCAGAGATATCCACAAATTTGGTCGGTCCCACGGTCACTTCCCCATCGAAGGAAGTAACTGTGTAACTAGTATTACTGCATTAGAATAAAGTAAGTTCCACAACCATGTTTCGATACTTCCTCATCTTGGTAAAGAGAAGACTGAATCAAACTACTTCAACAATAGTATGAAGAATGGATTGCCTTATTTGACGCGGAATGAATTCATATGTGACTTCTAATCTGAGCTTCTTTATACAACTAGGAAAGTCAAAATGAAGCTTCTTGCCACCACCATGAATATGCTTTTTGGCTTTCATCAAAAAGGAAGGAATGGCAACCCTTTGGTGAAAGAACCCCTTGTTGCGGGGATCTTCATTTCGTGGTCTTTTTGAACAGCATTATGTTAGACGCATATCTAGAGTAATCGGGGGTAGAGTTTTTTTTCCCAAAAATTGCTAAACGGTGGCATAACTTAATTTATTTGTAGGAAACACTATCCGAATACATAAATCATGAAGCACATCAGTGAATTTATTCCAGGGCAGTACCAGGTTTTGTCAGATGAACTCGTTTGTGTTAGATTCAGCAGAACACAACTATTTTTTATTGTAACATTTCGTATTCATATCAACCTGTTGCGTTCATAATTAAGGTCATTTAGTCACCCTGATTAAGCCTGAAAAATTCGTTTTAGCTTCCCTAAGGTTTAGTAAACTTGCCTTTGGTTCGTCGTGAACCTGTCAGCGCTACCTGGCCACTTATGTGTGCCTAGGATGCACCTTCTGAGTGACGTGAGCCACCAGGTAACTCTTTGCATGCACTGTGGGGCTAAGGTGTTCAAATGTGCTTACGTGAAGTGACAATTACGGGTCACCAGTTGGGCATACTGGTAAATTCAGAACGGTTTCCTGCTTTTCGCCTCCAGTCTGATTTTCTCGGTTTAACACCTGGTAGACAGCATTCAGGTGGATGCACGTACGGCTCAGCAGAAATGGTATGTGACATTACCCATTGTTAGTAATGTGAAGAGATTTGGGAATATTCGGTGGAGATTTCGTCCTATAAGTGAAGCCGAGAAGCACTGTACAGCTGTTTCATTCCTATTGATTGGCTTCACTTGCAGGACGAAATCTCTACTGGCAGTTGGTAAGAATGTTTAGCTAACTAGTTATCTATTTTCAAAGAAAACCTGATATTGAGGATATCACGAGGTTGGAATTCCTCATTCACATTCGATTGTCTACCAGGCTCATTTGCGTGAAAACTGTCTGGTCCTCTGAGAGAAACGTTGAGTAGCTAGGTAAACATTCTGAGCTTTCGCCACTGGTCACGTTGTCCTGTTTGGATCGGCGACTGGTTACACGACTGGTTACGCTTACTCCATTTGTTTGTCTGCTGAAAGGCTGCAGCACCCATATTCCCATAGGTGACCATAAATCCAATAAATTTTCCATTTTAGTTCAGACAGAAAGTTTTGCAAACAAACTTCTAGACACTTTGCAGTGGAGCGACTGGACACATGTTTTAACACTCGCCGCACGACAGAATCGTAGCTACCACCCGTAATTCATATCACAGTCCAGGTGATATGGCGAAATTTACTTGGGGAAGCAACTTATTACTCTTAATCATCCCGAGCACGGTCACAGATGAAAAATTTTCACACATGTTGCCCCGTTCTTGTACTCCAAAGATTTCCATGCTGAGTCCAGGGGATTATCTGACGATTACCCAGCATTTTTCTTGAAATACAAAATGCTTTTATACCCAACTTTGAATCGACAGGTAGTACAAATTTTTCTCATATGTCGCATACGTAGTCTAATCCGAATTCTACTAGTTCTCTTCAGTGGCTCTCCCAGTGCCTTATATGCTTGGGTTTGGAAGTAGTTGCCAAAGTTTCTTATGGTTATCTTAATCTGAGGGTCTGCGAGCGGTCTGGGTCATTGGAGTTTACGAAGTCAGCTTATCTTAGTACGCAGAATTTGAGTACTAGATGAACACAGCTTGTAATGAGGGCTGTCACCAAACTTTAACAGGGGTGATGTTTGCGTCAGTTGACATCCTCGGTTAGTTTTCTTTGGATTTCCACATCCATTTAAAGAATCTGCAAGGAAGTCACAGGCCTGAAATATCCCGCTATAAAATAGATGTTAGGAAATGTCACTTAAGTATAACGGTCTGTTCAGCAGCTAAGATCGTTTGCATACGTTACGCACGTCAATTGACACACATAATTCTTCTAGCTCTAACCAGTTCCTCATATTTCTTGGGCCAACACTCTACTGAGAACCAATATGAATTGTCTTCTAACCTATAACGGACTACAGAATGGGCTGTATTATCGTACGGTTGCGAGAGTTGGCTATTTCGGACGAAGGACATGAGATATCTCTAGGTCCTTGACAAACGATTTCCCAGAATTATAGATGGAGCTGGAACCAACGAATTCGCAATGCGGTGGTCAGGAGACGGGGTTTTGGTGAGATAGAGGGTACTTTTATCAAAGAATGCATCCACCATTGTAAGCCAAGATTGTTGGACCATGTATTTTGCACATACAGTTACAACTTACTGAGACGCGCGCTGTCTCCCGTGCCTGATTCAGGGTTGACAGAATTTGACAAAGTACAGGGGAATGAATCATGTTGCAAAAAGTTTGGGTGTTGTTGGTGCTGTTTGGCTTCTCTGTGCTTGGCTGGGGACACTGACTGCTATGTCGGCTGATCTATGTGAGTTCCTATCAAGACTGTCTGACTACGTGTTGGAGGTTTAGGAAGCTCGGATTTCTGTGATAGGCTAACCTCAGGTCCCACTTCCTATCCCATTTTTTAATGTATTATAAGGTTTTATTCAAATAAATTGACATGGTTGTATTGCAATGAAACGCCGGTGTTTTCCTCTTGTCTTCCTGTCAATAAAGATGATCTTTTACGTCAGACTAAAAGATCTTTGGATTAAATCTTTCTAACACAGACAAGTTAGGGCGGTTACTGCCTATAAACTCATTGATCATTTGATTCTGTTTTCTTACTTTAAATGTTCAAGCAGTTTCATTGGTTGATAAGAAACAAATTGATTCTCTGTGCACAATGGTGAGCCAGAAACGGCACACTTATGTCGTGCGAGAAAATACTTCGTGTTTGCCACCTAAACTCGGTGTGGTAATCTGTCGCACTCTTATGACAGTTTGAACAAGTGAACGCCAACTAACAAAACTTCTGCAGCTGTGTAAAAACATCACATATTTGCTTACTTCTATCCACTCCATGTGATGAAAGCTAGAGCAAATAAGAAGACAATGTTTCACATCACATAAAACTTTAGGCATTTATTTTATTCAAGATTTCAAAAGCAGTGGTGCTCTCTAGACGGTATTTCATTTGATGGGGTAATTCAGGTGCTGTGAGAAGTGAAATCTGCTTGCACTTCTGAATTTTGGGTTTTGAGCTACTAGACCCATAATATACAGATATACGAGAAAAGTAAAACTTCCAGGACCGACACAGAACCGGTCCTTCTGGAAATGCACATCGCTGACTGGGGTTCGTGTTCGATTTCTATCAAATATACCTGTTTGATTATTGGTTTGTTTGCTGAGCTGGACAATTTGATTGCAAACGTTTCATCACTAGTCGAGGTGACATCATCAGGGACTGTAGTGAAGAGTAGCGATGGGTAGGTAGTTGTGCCCAATCACGCTCCCTAACAACGCATCTATGATTTCACCTCGATTATTGATGAAACGTTTGCAATTAAGTTGCCCAGCTCAACGAACAAACCAACGACCATCTACGCTACCTGAGCTACCGACATTTTCCTCAATAGCGTATCCATGTTTCACTTATTGTGCGCTTTCACCTACTTTCGATTGGGCTATAATTACACTGGGACTGAGTGACACGTCTGATCCCGATCATAGCAGTGGAAGCATTCACTCAAATGCGCACTTGAACTTAATCTTGGCCTGACAACTTTGGTGACGGACTGAGGATCAGACACTTTGCTGAAAACTGGTACTCTCATCAAAACCCAGTGATGGCGCTGGTTGTTTTGGTCAGGTGGCCATTGATCTGCTCGTCAAGCTTGGCTATGTTTCGTCACTGAACGAGGAGGTATCACCAGTGTGCGGTGATGATGCACACTTGTTTTGTGATTAAACGTCTGCGTGCTAATTGCGAAGCTCGGCGAATAAATTAACAGCCACCTGATTAACAGCCATTGGGCAGATCATCTGCCAGGATAGGTAAAACCAATAAACTTCTCCGGCACCTGACACGCTACCAGTAATGATAACACATCGACTGCAGAGGCATTCCTTCGGCAAGCATGCACGGTGATAATGCATACAATCGTGTGATGAGCGCGAACCCAGTAAATGTCTGCCCAATCGGCACTGCAGCATCTGACCCTGATGGAACCACTTGCAGGAGATAGAAATTAATCTGACTCAAATAAAACATCCAGAATTTTGTGAAGCAAAGGCACCCGGCTGAGGTAAATCACCGGATTATTAAGACAGGTTGTGCTGGATCTCGCCCCGTGGTTTGGCGAACGACATAAGCAGTAGAAGTAGTACGACGTTCCTACTGAATCTTTAAACCAGAATATTTTCGCAGCCTCATCAGAACTTGGGCAAAATTAGCGTGCGGCAGACAAAGAGATGAAACAGTTTTGTATTCTCCATTCAACTTAACGAAATAAGACGTGAAGTTTAAAGCCTTCTTCACGTTTTGCAGTAACTAGAACGGTTATTGTATCTGTGCTGGTCTTTTGAAAATGGTTTTCCCTTCCCTTCCTCAATGTGGTTGTCCTGTTTTACTAATACCCGTTTTCTATAATATATCAACAGTCAATTTCTTTCCATTTTTCATCGGAATGTGGTGTGGAATCATCCCTGCTCCCTGCTCATAGTTCCGTCAGATGAAAAGTTCAGATTCTAAAAATCTGTAAATAAGGAACCCTAGTATTGTCCACAAAGTATTTTTTACGCGATATTTTCTGCCTGTGATTCCTTCCATCTTAAGTTTGAACTATATGATACATCACAGTTTGAAACAGGTCGAATTGGTCCCTCGAATACGTTCGTCCTGCGTTTTAGGGCAGCAGCAGTCACTTCGGATTAAAAAGCTTTTTAGAGAACGTTGGGGGGAATCAATAATTCCATATTTTCGCTACCATGGCAGGTACAGCTTACAGCCTGTTTATATATTCCTTTATCTTGATGTGGTACACTGCTTCAGTCACCGTGACCTATTGAGATGGTCGTTGATTCAGTTAGAATAACTTTTTTCAATTTTGATACGTTGATTAGCTGATTAAACTTATCACCCTGAGACTATGAGTGCATTGCTTGGTGTTACCCAGTAAAACCTTGTATCTAACCATTGCACCTGCCTGAATTTTCTACTTAACCATTCGCACTCCTATAAACAACAATCTCTCATGCGTCTAGCATATTAATAAACAAATCAGGTACTGTGTGAATCACGAAAACGTTAGCTACGTTTAAAAGCATTTCAATTAAGAACTGTCAACGCGGCTGATTATGCAATCCAAATCAACCGTTGCTTCGCTGTTTAGCATTAACGCATTCTCAATCTTTATACCTATATCCTTGCCCCTTATCACTTACTGCCATGAGAAAACAGTTTTTCTACTGCATTCCTAGTTGTAACACCAATCGGTTCCGTAACAAGACGACGGATTCGGGCTTGGTGCGTAACACGGTTTTCGGATTCATGACTCTGGTTGTCATGACGGACTCGCTATTTACCCCTCTGCTGAAGTTCAACTTTCTTATTTGTGCCTTGACCAACGGTTCTTATTGAGCCAGCTTCCTATGTGGCTTGAGTGGTTCTGATTTAATGGTGCGCAGTTAAGATGGAGTTGAATTAGTTAGGATGCTGACGTGATGAATTAATGTTATCGAAGTAAAAGATATTCTCACTTGCTTGACACGATCAATGCTTGAAAATCCTCAATCGGTCCACATCTATATCGACTGTCGGATAACTGGAGGGTACGTGGACAAAGAGGAGACACGAAGATATTTCTGTCATTTTGTAAATAAAGCCACAATCGCGTATCAGCTGGTCATCATCATCACCATCATCACTGACAACAACACTAGATGAGAAGACTGGTGATTCATTCCTGCTCAACCCTGTCGACGTATTTGAACAAAGCCTTACAATGGAAAAAAGCAAAAAATGGGACAGGGACGGAGAGCTACGATTATCCTACCACACCCACCTGAGGTGCCTACACCTCCAGCATTCAGTCAGACAATCTGGATAGAAACTGACACCATGAACATCGCTGACATCGTTTAGCCACCACATCTTTCAAATAAGTACACGAAAACGCCAGACAGCTGCTATAATATCCAGACAAAATCAACCCATTCCTCCCAAAGTTCCGCTATAATACTTAAGGTTGATTTACACTGAAGTGAATGCAACGGCAGATATTAAACGAACTGTTAAGGATTTATTCAGCCTATGAATGCATCACCCTAAATAAAAATATTCGAACCATAAGCATTCAGAATATAGTACGTAGCATTCAACAACTACAGTAGGATATTACTACAGGTAGAATACTGTGGCATATCATATTTCATAAAACAGTCGTTACGTTCTAGAAATCTCTTCTTCAAACTAATGTAACAGTGCATGTTTTTTGCTTGGGTTTCTTGAAGTGTATCTGTAGGTCTCAAGTGGGACATTTCAGAGCCTCAACTGGTTATCACGCATAGAAGACTCAGGTAAGCTCTACAGCATACCAGCCGCCCGGAGTTAAAATGCAACGTTCCTACCTAAATACTTTTGTAAATGAGTAAAAGAGAGCTACCTATTTTCTTGTTCAACTGATATCGCGGTCAGTTACACCAGACACCTGCTATCGATAAGCTTCAGGCGAGAACTACAACAAACCAGTGAAAATACAGATTCTCGTTCAACAGCTGATAAATTTCACAGCGAAATCTTCTACTGTTGCCTGTAATTATCACGTGGCTATCTGTATTTGGTATCCCGCGGGAAATCGACGAAAGGCCTGGTTTAAAGCAAATAAGTGGCATAATGTCTTCTAGTCTGCCTTATCAACTTTGATGGCACCAGAAGCAGATCACCACATACATTCACTTAAGTGTCACTTAAGTGTCTTCGATGGGGAGATAGAGCATCTCATGGTGTAATGATTACATATGTGCGTCTATTTATATCCATGTGTAGACATCAGTGAGTGACGTCTCCAGTGAGATAAAAAATAATCACCCACCAGTTCTCACCGCTCATAGCTTCCTCCACTTTAGGTCCCACGGTGGAAACAGAAGTGACTGGTTGCGTTTTTTCAGTAAGACAGGCTATGCATTTTCAGGCCTATTTAGTCTCATCTGAGGCTTAGAGGAGAAGTATGATGCAATTACCAGAAACGCATGACAACTGAAAGGGTGCGTAAACATTACAAATTCAACTACACTGAAAAGGCATCACCAGGTATTCCGCGCACAGAACCTTTACACACCATCGACTCTCATGTATTTGAGACTACAGTCAGGTTGCTCATGAGAAGTGAGTGTTTGCTTTAAAACATACATATCTAAAAAACAAATAAGCAAATTAACAGACAGATAAACACCAATCTGAACATCAAAGAAACAGAATATCAGCGAACAGTCTGACTGTGCTAGTTGCTTCAGTCTTTTTAGCTGTCCTGAGTTCGACTTGAGATATGACCTTTGCAAGTGAGGCCGTTCTATGCTAAAACGTCCAGAATCATTGTGCCGTAGACTGTTGACGGTGAGTAACAAAGATGTCCAACAATAATATCCAGCATACAAGAGCTTCACCTACAGACTGGCTGCGCCTCTGAGCTCTTTTCACTACTTACTAAAGGGTAAAATACATCAAAGTGGTAAAAAGCTCTCCGTCATAGAAGTATCACTCGAGAATCCAGTCAAAACTGGATCACATGACGAGATATACGTGAGAGAAAGATGGTAGAGCTACAACTTGCCCAAGTGTACTACTTACACTGCTGACCAACCACCCATGTTGTTCATATCTACTCAGGAAGTCAAGAGGGAATGTCTTCGGACAGTTTATACATGCTTTTACACCAACCCTTTTATGTAGTAAGTGAGACCGGGCGTCACCATTTAACAACCACCTGGGTTCCAGGTGAGTCTCCCGTCAAAAAAAATTGGTAGGCAAATAGGTGTATTTAGCTAATACCATCAAAAACTTTATGGCGTCACCCAACTATCATGTCAACTTCTGAATTCCTTAGGCTCACTGACTGCCCGTAATAGTCTAATCCTGGAGAAAACTTGTGGACAAGATAGTTATGATAAGACAAGCTTCCTAATCGACTTATGTAGTTTTGCTAGACCACTCTCAATTTGGGAGGCTTTTTTATGACTAGTTTCCAGAAAGTTTTCAGCTTCACCAAGCTTTACAGAACTTTTTAATGGCCGGTAATGAAATGATCGGATCGAGCCTTCATGAAGAACAGTGTAAAATTTTAACCTTGTTTACCAACCCAAAATAGCCCGCTGCTGTTCTAGCTACCTTCAGTCAGTCGGGGAAACCCAAACCCTATGATGCTCACGTTCTCTGCCCTATGACACTTGCAGGAGATTTGCACAACCGAGTATACGAGGACTGTGATTAAGCCCAACGAGTGAACGTCAGAACGCAGAGTTCATCACCAGACGCTGGGGTTTATGCCTCCGATAGGCTATTAGAAGTAACAGGGAGTAAGCCTCCTGTCTATTTAGCCTGGACTTACGCACAGAACTCAGTCGCGTTCCTAAGATGTCCGTTCGTTGTACATGGAGCATGTAAAACAATCCCAGTCGAAATGAGATTCTTTGGTTACGTTCAGACTGTAGTTAACTGGAGTTTAACGCGGTATGAAACTCGATCGATCCTACCACTTGACCAGCTGGTTGCGTGAGTTCTGGCACCTGTACGAATTGATTTATCTTGTTATGTCAGTGCTTTCCTCACTGGTGAGAATATTCGTTCAAACTGACCTCGGAAATTTCGCCGATACTTTGGTGCAACAGTCTTTGCAGAATCCTGCTGGTGTCTCGTTGATTTTCAAGTCTTCTCTGTTAATAAAATCAAAAGGTACACGCTTGACCGTTCACACTGTTATGTCTTGGTGATAATATTATTTCCGTGGTTCTTTTAAACAGTATGTCAACTTGGAGATTTGAATTATTTCATACTCTCAAGTATAGCCGGACAAGTCACTGGAACGGAAGAATAGCAAACAAGTATTTTTTTCTGTGTGTGGACCTCAGACACTTTATAACACAACTAACAGGGAATTTCATTTTAAAAAAGAGGTCATCATCGACAATATAACTTCAGTGTTCAACATTGACGCCTCGATGTTGTACATTGAATAGGGAAAAATAGAAGCTTAGTGTTTGTCAGTGAATTGCACGTTAATCACCGCACAAAAGCTGGAGAACAAAGATTATTTTCAACCACTGCATAATCGGGGATCTGTTCTAGTTTGCAAATGTCTTCGGCTTGATTGTCCTAATGAACTGCTTTGTGCATCGACTTTAGTTTTACGCAGTCGGATGGATATCGCTTCAGCATGGGGCATGCAACCAAGTTCACGTAAACTTCACTTAATGTATTGAGACGCGGTACACCACTTGAAAAACTTCGGTGGGAACGAACGTACGATTTGAATCAATCAGGGTTACCCGTAAACTTGTATACGCATAAGCCGTTTCAATATGTTTGTGGAGTCTCCACTCTGCGACATCCTTTTGGCAACAAGGTTGCCTTTGAAAGGTAGACAGATATGGCTTTGTTGCTTCCCAGCAAATACCAATTCCGGTGTAGGTTTTACTCGCTTTTTGGATTTGCAAAAAGCGGAATAGGTGTCTGTTTTAGATGAACGTTCTCTAATAATTTTGACTTTACCTTCAGCTCGTCGTCCGAGAGAATTCTTATTGATTTGTCGGTCAGATATCATATAGTATTCCTCTTTTGGTTCAAGGGAACAAACCTCTCATACTGGATGCACTGTCTATTTGTGGTCGTTTTTTCTCTGAACTCTTCCCATAGTTTTTTCTATTCATTCCAAGATCCAGAAGACCAATGGAGTTATAAATTTTTTAATTGAATGAAGTTAAAGTTGAAGTTTGAGTGGACTTGGTTAAATTCTGTCAGAATTTCATTGAGGCCGAGCTGAAGTTTTCTGAGGACCGTACACAGAAAACATAGAGCGGTTGCTCTCTGGTGATTCTGAGGATGCGAGTTTTCTCTCATTCGAAATGTGATAATATTCTCGTTTACCAAAATTCGTGGTACCTTTCAAGGTGGATCTATTCTTTTCAGCGGAACTACGCACTTTATTTGGTCTGCTAATGATTATCTCCATGTTATTTCTGAGCTGAAGATGTTCTTCGCGTTATCGCCCTGTAGATAGGTTTCGATCCGCTACTTGAGATAATCGTTTATTGATAGCAAATGCTTCGTCGCCATTCGGTTTTGAATCAAAAGTCTGGGAATACAAATGTTCAAGCGGTATCCTATTCCCCTTATAACTAGCTCAGGACTGTGTTGAAGAAAGTTCTATGCCAAGAGAAAGCACTTCTACTAATGCTTTATTAAATGTCACCTCATACAGCTTGCGAATTTGGTTTGTGGTCATCGTTTTTCAGTTCTAAACGATAACCCTTCTTTTTTGAACTTGTTTCATACATGTATAAACCACATCACTCGAATGGCCTTCGCAAATTCGTCAAAATATCATCTAAAAACATATTTCCCTGGGCGAGGTTTTTGTACCTGACACATCTAGATATCTGTAACATATAGAGTTTGTTTAAAGTGAAACAGTAACTGGTAAACGATGGCAGTGTAAAATTTGGCACAAAATATTGGGTGGCGAATAATATCTATACCGTCACGGATATAGTAAATAGCACTCTTTTTTCTCCGCCAGTGTGACCCCAAACGAAAGATAAGAATTTAAAAATTTCATGGTCTCGGGTCACTCGCGGTGGCCGGTTGATGGAAAAATTCAGGGTAACACAGATGCGGTAAAAGTTTCATTGTGATTTCTGTTCAACAAAAAAAACTCGGACATATACATATAAACATAGAACACAATGAAGCAGATTATCGCAGGGTGTAGCTGTATATTTTGGTAATGCTGTGTCTAGGACGATGTGATTTCAAAGACTTACGGTTTTTCTTACGTGTGCTTAGTCAGTGGTTTCACTAACATAAAGCTTATAGAAACCTAATGCGGTTCTCTATTCCATGGATTAGGTTGTTGAGTTGCACGTTGTTTTGAGCGTACAGCGTTGCTCCATTTCCATCTCAACGTGTTCGGCTTTGCGGATGCAAGTAAACTGAAAAACGATGCTCGATTTGACGAATTCAGGTATCGGTGTTATCTTTAGTAACACTGGAATGCGTAGGCTGACCCAAAGAAGTCCAAAATTTTTGTTTTCCTGTTCACCGGTAAACTTTAGGCTTTATTGGCATTAGGTAACTGGTGTGACCCTTCCCCTTATTCACAGTTTTAAAGTATGACAAAGAATAACTTCCAAGTAACTTAAGTATGTAACTGATTGCTGACTGCTTTATGATATTTTGGGTTCGAAATACCTTATGTGAACATCATTCACCTAAAATCACATGCAGTAAAAATTACACGTTTGATATGTGAAGGCTGAAGCGCGCACACACATTATTTGAAAGGAGTCCGGATGAAATATCATTTTCTTCTGCAAAATCATAAGCAACTTTGGTGACCTCACAAGTAATTCAAAAGAAGTCATTATATCAAAGACGAAAATGTCCAAACTCTGTAAGGGATCCATGAATTCCAAGGTATCCTTGTGGCTTGAGTCTCTTAATCTGGACCTTAATGGCTTCATCAGTTCGCCTGCCCACTGCCAGTTCTATGAGGATCATGCGGCTAGTGGGAACGAACGTTTTCGAGTTTTGTGTAGGCCATTCATGCGTTGTATAATAAGACCCTCGTTGGTAAATGTTGTATTGTGAGTTTGTTTAGAGGTTGTTTTGCTTTGTTGTTGTAAGTAGTTCTTGGTACTGCCCTCCGTTTCCTGAATGCAGCGCTGATAGTCTCCATACAATCAGCCACACGATAAAAAAGACTCAGGTCTGGTTGACCGATAAGGGTTGGTTAGTGCTGATGAACCAATCTATGAATAAGGGTTTGAACCAATTTTCTGAGTCCTGAAGTCAGGTTCAAAACGGTTCACGCCGGTTTCCAAACTAAACTCGCACCTTCATTTTTCGACTGTATTTTATTGTATCGTATTTTATTGAAACAGAGGATTTTGTGCCGTGGTTCAATAAATTTGTCGGTCCGGACAGCGAGACAAAGAAGCAAAGAATAATATATGCTCGAAGTGACCTAGCCAGGCAACTAGAAAGAATCAAGGAAGAACTGTGGAAAAAACAAAGGCAGCGGGACAATAATTTCGCGATTATTTGGAATCCGTTTACTCGGAATGCATTAGATCAGCATAGTGACACGAAGCACCAGCTCCAAAAATAAACATATCAGGCAAGCACTTCAACAAACTCTTGAACAGATTCCAAAGCATTGACATCGTAGTAGTATATAACCGTGTTTTGGAGAAAAATGATTCACTGAAGAGATACAGCATGCAAACGTGGAACTGAGGGTTGAAACAGTGGGTAAGCGAAGTCACGCTTCAATAAAATGATTATGTAAAGCTAGTTTGGGGAACACAATTCGCCACTCTAATTTCACCATTCCTAATTGTGCCAGTCCCCGAATATTGGGGAAGTAAGTCTTCATTCAACAACTGCAGATACGACAACCCGCCCAGTTATACAGGTAGCCTGATGAACTCAAACTAGTGAAGGTTGAAGTTATCCAAACACACGTCCGAGAAGAACACTGGTCACAGCTCACTGGATCTGGTGTTTAGAGCGTTCATGCTCCAAGGGAAGTCCCCAGAACAGTTCCAGGTACTAACTTTCGTCTACGTAGAATTCACCAATATTCTCAAATCCTTGACCTGAACGGTACTATGGACAGTCCTTGTTAGATATGGCTGTCTGCCAAACTTTTTCAACCTAATTTGAAACCTAATGAGCGGAACAAGGGCAAGAATACAAACTTTAGGATCGGTTTTCAGTGGTGTTGAAGTCACCGCAACCATACCGAACGGTCTATATCTAAAGACCGTAGCCGAAACGGCCTTCGTGAACGACGATGCAGCTCCAATATTGGTTTAATGGAAACCTATTCAAGGTGTTGGTGTGAGAAATTTGGTGAGCTAAACGAAAATCTACATTCTCATTTTTGCGGAGGACCGTTTGCACGACAAACTGCAACACTCCGGCGACAAATTCGCCATGGTGCCACACAGTTTATCCATTGGATCAATGGGAATGAAAAGATTCAGTACGCATCAAACTTCAACATACAGAGTCACGAATACTTCCTCGCGTATCAATACTAGAACGGAGTATGTGCACGCAACTGGTTGATGTGGTTATTGGCTGTGAGATGTCGTGTGGCCAAGGCTAGTGTGACCTCAGGCATACTCGGAAAATGTGTGTGGAAGAACGGAGCTTGTTACTGGAAGGCGAACTGCATACCTATTAGGCGACAATCCTATCCGAGCAAGTCAGCTCTTTCAGAAGTGCCAATGTAGGTGTCTACAGCTGGCGCTGGTGACACGGTTGCCCCGAGTATCGTGTGCCCGGAGTTCCTTTTCTTGTACAGCTAAAGATGACCTCTAATGAGAGCGAGTTCCAGGTTTGGTGCTTCTTCACTTTGCCGAAGACTAGGCAGAATAATCACACCAATGCAAAACGAGGACTGTTTCCACCGGTGTGATATGGACGCCAATTTGGACTCCACTGAAAAAAAATTTATTTTAAGCAGCCAATGATCTCCACTTGAATGGGTTGTCCAAAACTCCTTAGTATCGAGCCTTTGAGTAACCTAAATTACCAGGAGAGCGTCATTTGGAGAAGCATCACCACCCATGTAACTTGCGGGATCCGCTGAATTTCCCCGATTCAAGTCGCCAGTTTATTGTTTTGAACTGTCTGGATTACTTTATTCCAGGGCCCACTTCTTTGTCTGTGACCAATAGGATTGCCATTAAAAGAGCTGAGAGATTTGATATTTCGGTACAATGACAATCTCAAGGGAATCGACTCAAACCATTGATACAAATAAGAGCACATTCGTCTTACTCACAGTAGACCATTTTGTTACATATCTGTTTCCTGCATAAGGTGCCGATGCGAACTATGTGCCCAGTACGGCAACAAGAAAAACCGTATGAACTACTTAGAGCACCTACTGGCTTTCAGACTGAGGCAACCGTATGCTGTCAGCCTATTCTGTTCTAGGACGTTAGCAAACATTTTGCTATTTTTCGACTGCTGTCCGTTTATGTTCATTGGCTGTGGTGCCACGTACAATTCATTGATGCGGCAGATTCTGTCGGTCACACTTGATCTGTTCGCCTACCTTAACAAGTGGACTGTAAATGTTTCGTCACCATAGGACGAGATACCACCAGTGGGTGGTTGGATGAATGAAGAAACCTCTTCATATAGTGACGAAACCTTGATAGAGGACAGATCAACTCTGATCAGGGGCCGACAAGCTTGACTATCAAGCAGACGCGCAACACTGGAGAGCAGGCTAATACAAATCAGTCCAAAGTTTAATTGCATCACAGAATCTGTTAGTTTCTATACATGCTTACAAATAGTCTGCACCTTCTACACATTCTACATAAAAACGTGCACGCATGTGCTGATAAATGTGGCAGAAACATCACGTAACAGCACGCGTCGAAAATAGATGTTCAAGTTCCTCAGACAACTCGTCCGTTTCCAATCTCTTGTACCCTTTTTGTCATGCATACACCTAGTAGTATAGCCTAGGTAGAGACAAGTACCCTAAATACTTGTGCCGAAATTCACGTATGATTGGACTGTCACTAGCTTAGGTATCAATTCTGCACGAGCCAAATCAACTCAGTGTGTAAAACACACCTGAGGTGCATCAGATTCCTAATCACACTGGATAAGTTCTAATTTATTCAGACGTTTCTGTGCTGAGTCATTTCGTTCTCCGAACTAGAAAGCGAATCAAGTGCGTGATTGATTGCTTTCAACTGTATTGTACTGCTTATTAGAAAATGCTCCTCTGGCGCCTATGAGTCAGTCACCGTACTTTTTTTAAATTAATAGTACACGTTAATTCTTTCGAGACAAATTTTGTCTGCTCGTTGCTCAGTAGGGACTGACTTTCGCTTTCGAAAAAACACAATTTGGTTGCGAGGCTGCAACATTCGTTTTACGAGGTCAGCGCTGCTTAAAATGAAAATCGAGGCAACCACAAGGTTGGCTTGCTGACCAATGCAGTGAAACTTATCATTGAAGTTTGATCGATGTTGAACATATCCAATTCTGACTCTATTCAAGTAGCAATATTCAGTAAACCAGACAAAGAATGATTCAGTTCAGTATCACTTATGCCCATTAAGCTCGTGCGAGGCTTCAATTGACTAAACTCGGCGCAATCCACGAACATTTACATGATCATTTTTACGCTAAAAACCACAGGTTAAACTTAAAACGGAAACAACTTTAGATTCTTAGTACTGTACTGAGTAGTGTGAACCCAAACTTATGGACAGTATCGTTGCCAAAGTTGCCGAAACTAACCATAGAGGGCGTGCTTTGAACTTTGGTAAGCAAAATATGAGGGTTGGTTCAAAAAATTTTGAAAGGCAACTATATAGGATGCAGACAATTAATCGGAATTTTATTAACTTCGTATATTAGGATGAAACTTTCGAGAGCAATCAGTCTGCAAAAGAATTGCCCATACGTTGCGATCCGTCAGTAAAAAAGTGGCATTTGCCCACAATGATACACGGTTTTAAAAGTTACCAAACAAAAGGGATAACTTAGGGTAGACCGGGGGCTGTAAGCAAACTGAGAACACCAGTTTCCGTTGGCATTTCTGCTACTATTTGTTTAGAGAGTCAGACGGGAACCTAATCTGTGACCTGCCTATATGCGTTGCAGAATTAACGGGAAAAAGTGCAAAAATCCCCCAGTTTTCTCATCTGTCCACGTCCTGACAGAATAGTCTGGCTGTTTGTAGCAACCGGAAGATGGACATATGTGCGCTATTTTTACGGTTGGTGCCCAATAGGTGTGAGCTAATTATGAAGGTCCCGGCAAGGCAATGTATGTGTGAATCCCATCCACATTTGAGCATGACAGTAAAATGTTGAATGCCCCCTTTGCCGGTTGACGCCATGTTAAGGGGGTTTTGGTAGTGATCTGAAAATAATTTTGTAATGAATTCGTCAGCCGTCATTGAAACGGTGTGTGCATCTTAAACTACTCAGCCCTTGCTCAGTTTTCTATGATGAAAACTCTTTTACAGCCCATCACCGGTTTCGACATTCCTAAGGTACAGCTCACTAGTTTCCATCAATTTTATTTTCTAATAGAACAGGAGTCTCTATATAAGTGGCGATATACACCTAGGTGCAAACGAAGTTGGTCTCAACGAAGGACTCAACTGAATGTCAGCTAAATCCTTCGTCAAAATCAGCTTAATTTGCAAACGTGAGTATAACTCCCGTTAGGTGTAAACAGTGATTAAATGAGTGATGGAAAATCAGGAATGTCGCTTTCCTGAATAGCCCCAAGAGGTGCGAAAGCGGTAGCAGTATTTTAAAGAGTTTTTGTCAGCTGTATAGGCAGTGTTATGCCAAAAACATCAATTCAATTCGTTGAATGTTGTTCGAAATCAAACTTGAAGTGGTTGGAGAATATCGCTGACATTCAGCTGCGTCTCCTGTTAACACCAATAAGTGCATAAACCCAATTTATATTTTCTTCGCTTTGCACACCAACCAATTCCGGTTGATAATTTCACCTTGTTGTAGTTAACGTGAACAGAGATAATGCCCAACCTGCTCTGCGAAACATTCTAGGCCTAATGGACTAAACAGCCTCAGATAACCACCATATTTTACTAATTTAAAGGGCCAATAGCCATGTTAAAGCACCGCAACCACTATATAAATGAGAAAGTTGATCAATCACTAGATATCATACCGTAAAAGGATTTCCGCACAAATCCGATTGGGGACAATTAGGGATTCCCGGTGGCCCCATTCCAGCAGATGGGTAAACAGACTCAGTGTTTGAAACCCTTTGTGAAGGGACTACGAATTATGGAAAACTGTGAAGTGGTGTAAAGGCGCGTCAATTAACATACCTCAGAGCTACTGTACAACTTGGAGACAGACTCCAATATTTCTCCAAACGCTCCGCTAGATGGTCGCGACGGATCTGCTAATATTTACGAGGTTGCTGAAGACTGTTTAGGTAGTACTCTGTCAAAAAGAATAATTCAAACATCTTGAAAATCAGGTTAACTGAACAATGAGCAGCATAATCAGCTAGCTCAATGGTTTCGTTCTGTATCCACAGCCAGCGCACCTGACAGGGCCGAACGAATCGCAACGGCTGAAAATTGAATATCAGCTCTATTGTAGGGGCTTACCAAATTCAAGGGGAAGGCGTAGTGATAACATTCTTTGCTAATCCCCCTGGCTTGTTTTGAAAATAGTCAGAGGGAATTTCAGCCTTACGGACACTCAATTCAGTTGATTTATCTCAATTTGTTTGGTTATTTTGGAATATTCGCATCCCAATTAAGACCAAATTGTAGATGGGAACATGGTGAAAAGGGTTTCAGAAAACGTAAAAGTTTGCGTCATTTGTGTAATAACTTTGCAGTAAATGAGCGCTTCAAAATTTGGATTGTTTGTCCACTCGCTCAGTCTATCTGTTTCCCCAATACACCAGGAACACAGGTCAAAAATCATTTTCGCATCTTCATCTGAACGATCTCACACCGAAGGACACCAACTGAGATTGATGAATCAGTTTGCATCTAAATTTATTTACTTTGGCTGTCCTTATAATCAGCTGCCTTTCTCCTTTTCTTTTATGAATAGTTTGCGTATATTTATACATATAAAAAATTAACGCTTCTGGAAGTAACTTCGCATTACACTATTCGACGAATGAAAATAGGTTGATTCTGCACAAGATGAATGAATTCTCACAGTCTGTTTATTCACCTTGGCCGTCAGCCCAAAACTCATATGTTCCATGAAGGAAACTACTCACAAGGTTGCTGAAAACTCTTCGACAGCCCACGACCGGTTTCGCCCTTCTTGGGGCTCATCAGGTAGGCGCAGTCCCCGAGTTTCCGTCAACCTTATGTTCTACTCATATGTTCCAGTTTAGTAATTCATAGTGAGGAGTGGTGAGTGAAGTGTATAGGTTTTATCAGAAGCGTTCCAGGCAGCCGAGCAACAACGCTACTTGTGAAATATTCCACTTTGACGGCTGAAGTAGGTACGTAGGAAGCCAGTTTTACTGCTTCAGTTTTTCACTTCTTGGTTTGAAGGTGCATTAGAATTCAGTTTTTGTCTTTGGTATACTCCACAGTTTTCGGTAGACATTTAAGCATAGGCCATGGAAGATCAATAGTACACCACCGATGCTTAAATTGTATCGATCAGTCACAAGGCAACCCACCCAGGGCCAGCGACCGAACGTAGGATACAGATAAATTAGAAATATGTTTGATGAATATAGCAGCATTCGAATATATCCACATGTATTATGTGTAAAAGTAGTATCATGCCTTCTTGAAGAGCCAGAGTTGCTGATAAGATACGGTGGATCCTTTGAGGTTAAAGAAAGGAAGAAATCAGAATCTTTGCATTTGACTGGAGATTGCCGTGTAGGAAGAGTTGGGATCCGAATTATCAGTGCTCGTAATGCTGCAGGTGTTTGTAACCTCGAGTTGTTTACCGACACGGACGAAAATTGCCATGATAAATCAATGCAAGTTGGCCGAACTAAGTTTTCACAAATAACGTGATAACGACGTTTCCAACATTACCTTGGGAGCGTACAGACATCATTTTTCTGTCCACTATTTTCTCCCTAATAGGTTTTTTACAATCATTGAATGTTAGACGCCCACTATGAGTGCTGGAAAAGCCCTAATTAGAACTGTGGCCACGTCAGTGAGGCGGCAGGTGGGACACGCCCAACATCGCTCAAACCTGTCAGAACTCTGTATCAATTTCCGGCCACAATTTAGGAGTTACTGAAAATTGTCCAGATTTTTGTGTTCGAATGGTTGCAAAATTTGACGACGGCGATAAGATAGTAGACACGCATGTTGAAATTTCATGCCCGTGATTTTGCTCTAAAATTACTCTTCCCCTTGAGAATGTCTTCACTTCTGCCTGGGACTCCATAAACTTCAAATACTCTGATCAAGCCTTTTTGATCCGAGCGTTTAACATTATCGGATTAAACGCAGTTTGTACTCAGAAGGTACTGAACTGTAGGTACAGACCGAAGGGGGAAGTAGATATTGTAATAATAACTGGTTTTGTGAACAGCTCAAAATAAGCAGAATATACAATCAACAAAACGAAAATCGATAGGAGCAAAAAAGGAGAGTGATGCAGTAGAATTTTGTGGGAACTACAACAAGTGAATGCCAGATGATATACAAATGAACTAATAGAGATGTTCAGATAGTGTAAGTGGGCATAGTGAAGGGATAAGGCTATGGAACGCCGATCGCCTGTTAGGGCGGTAGCTCCAACTAAAAAGGGAGACAGAAATTACTTGGAATAAAGGGTATTGGGTGAGTTCAGCACATAGGGAGATGCACTTTGATCCATTAACCGAAAGTGTGACAAAGCAGCACGTGCGATGGCATTAAATTAAGACGGGCGCTTCAACCCTGCTAATAGGGACTCAGAGGTACCTCCCAGTTATGAGGCAATATGAAGATGTTCGTAAAAGGGTGCCTCCGTAGCAGCCGGGTTGGTATGTTGCGGAACATGCTCGTTTGTCATTCCTGAGCCCCAGGCTCGCCCCACAGGACAGTCATCACGTTATCAGGCAGGTAGAACGTGAACGTTAAGCGGGAGCAGGAAAACGTGGGACAGCGGGCAGGCAGCCAAATAGGCATGATAAACAATCACGAACCACGCTACTCGTGAGTAGTCAAAATAAATAGGAAAACAAGCCACTGACCAATATTGATTTTCTCCCTTAACAGGTTAGTCATCCTCGACGGGAAAACCAACCGCAGCCCATCCTATAGACCCCATCTACTAAAAGCGCAGACGAGTAATGGATGAAATCTATGGTAATCATCTTTGCAACATTTCGCAATGAATCAACTACTCCCGCTTTATTCTGGAGGATAGTCTGCCTGGCTCTTTTCGCCAAGCCATGGGTTAAGTGAAAGCGTCCGAAAGCTGGACAGTCTAAGACTTGGCAACAAAGCAGGGAAGCACTAACCAGTAAGTGCAATCGGGTTGAATAGTCAGTAAAATAGAAAAAGGGTATTTGTCAGAATGCGGCTTAAGGTACAACACCTAACCACAGCCATGCTGCCCAAATCGGCCGTGCGTACCCAGCAGCTCAACTAATCTTAATCTCATCAACGAGACAGGTGAAACTCCGATGTGCGCTGCGCACTGTAGCCTATTTCTCTGCTTCACGCATCCATTTTCCGTGAGACATAAGTACACAGAACATATAGGAGCTTAAGCGAACGTGCCTGAGAACGCTTGCCTCGTTATTTGAGTCAGATGACTAGGCGGTCGACCGATGCCCTGCTAGCTGAGACCCGAAAGCCTTGATCATCGAATTTCAGACACTATTCACTGGACACAGAGTTGATGAAAGTACGGCATTTGGACCTGTACTACGCAGTGTCAACTCGAGATTGTTAGCTTTCAGTAAGGCCATGTTAATCAATCAACACCCGTTCAGGTTATGGGCGTGAAAACACCCTGACACGAGCAGTCAGCTTGCCTTGAACATAAGATCCGGACCTGATTGGCTCACCAGAAGACTTGCTCTGTTCTACTGTTTTATTGCTGTTCACTCCTTATTAGTATGTAAACTTGATGGCTTTAGGTTTTGCGGATGACGAAATGCCGAAATCCCAAAGCTTTTGTCTTCTTTCTGTATTATTTCAATGTCGGTTATTTGTCATATCCAATTATAGCAAGGATCGTAACAGAGCTAATGTGGTCGACTCCCAGTAGTTTACCTACGCTACCAACTACTTCACATTTCAGTAGTATTACCATGTTTTATTTTGCACAAAAAAAGGAAGCAACACTTAGCTGTGATCTGCATGTGGAAGTTCATCTTCCGGAGAGGAATAATAGGACGAACGAAGTTCACACTCGTTTATGACATATATATATATATATATATATATATCATTCGTGTCACAACTTGGTGCTGGGGAGGGTAAGTTACGCCTTTCAAAAACCTTCGGAATAATGACGATCACGCCTGTTCTGCATACTGTCATGATTTTCGATAGAAAAAGCTTTGATGGTAGTATGGTTTTTACTAGATTTAGTCCTGTCAGTGAGGCCAATGCATGATGAAAAGCCAAGCAGCACTGCACAGCTGTTTCGTTCTTATTGGAAATCATCAGCAGTGCGCATCTCACGAAACTCAGATTTTCGAACCCGCAACCTCCTCTGAGCCATTTATGGATTGACGGTAGTAGAGTGAGATGGGTGAAACTTCCATCTGAGGAGTGGTCACTGGAGGAGCCAGTAGCTACGTGATCGCCTGATGTGGTTTCCTTCACTGAAGGATGAGTGGCATTATGTCATGTCCAAGTTGGTTCAGTCTGTCGTGGCGCATTCAGCTTGTTTTTGGGACTTTTTAGGGAAATGGTTAGTTCTGGCGGATCCTAATGGATAGAAGGACAATGAAGCGGACTAGTGGTGGGCAGTTTACCTGTTATCGCCACGTAGGTATATCTCCGTATGCAAGAGATTTACTCTAGCCAACACATAGTTTACTTCCTTCTTAAAACAAGATGCTTTGGTCACGCTAATTCCTTTTTTTGTGGGGAAATTTATCGTATTCCGATGGCCAATGTTCCAGAATTTTTATTCAGTTCCTCGACTACTAAAATCAGGTAGTAGCATTCATTTTGCTTGCTAGGCTGTGGTGCATTGCCTCGAGCTAGGTGGGCAAAAAACGCACTTGTTTGGGGGTACGCAAACAAGCTATCAAATAAAACATTGATCAAAGGATATTTTCTGCCGCTTTCAAAGCACGTGGAATTCACGGCATATTGTAGGTCATTCACGTACTCCAATGAATATACAACCAAAATGCTCGTTAGACCTGGTCTGAGGTGACCCGTTCGAGGTTATCTTGCCTTTCAGTGGCATAATTTTTTCAACTGGAGAATATCATAGAAAAGGGTTCAGTTGTTTCTACAGTTAACACCAGTGTAAGTTGCAACTGAGTATATTTCGTCAGTTGCGCACAATGTTGTTTTCAGGTAGAATATAAGCTGAATGAAAGCTCGGAGACTACGCTCATCTACTTATGTCACTAACGGTTTCAGTGCAAAGCTAGGTTAGCAACATCACGTGTAATGAAGCCGATAAGGTGCCATTGATGTGGGTTAACGAGAGCGCAAATACCGACTGGTGTGATAGTTAACAACCAAAAGATCGCAAAAATCCGATGCATTTAACCACGACATTCTGGATGTACGGTTTAGACAGGTATGAAAAAGGGAGTCGCTCTTCCCTTGGTGGCTGCAAGATGCACATCTACCTCCAATGAAGACAGAGGACCACAAGGAAAGGGACATTTTGTCCTCTATTTTGAGTTGCATCTCATTGGGGCAGGCGTTTGACACCATTGTGGTTGGGGGCATGACTCCGTCTCAACTGTGGACAGGGACATAGAATTTGCTGGACCATCAATTCCAGTAAACATTGGCTCATTATGTAAACTCAGCCGGTGTACAAGACATTGCAAGCAATCAAGAACTATCTCTAACACAAGAGGCGCGCAATGAAACTAAAAGTACCCAAACTATCTCTGTCCACTAACTTTAAAGTGCCTGTTAAAGAGACAGAGGTAGCTGTCGTGACCCCGGAAATCGATCAGAAAGAAGCTTTCGTTCTCTCCTGGAAACCTTCATAAACAAGATCACTGAGCTTTTACTGGTGTACAAACAATCGTCTTGTACGCCGTTCCAAATCCTGAATTGGCTGTTCGAATTCACCTGACTGTGAGTAGTTAGCTCCTGATTTGTTCACTAGTAGCTCGTATCAGGCGGCCGTTGTTTGTCTGCCTTTTCCTGGTTGTTTTTTCTGCATCACTAACTGAAACACACGAAGCTCACTGATATGGTCTTGTTTGCGTTGACCTTCAATTGTTTACTATGAAATACTGGAATCATTGGTCGACAAGCTTTGACCTGGCTTCGGAAAGTTAACGGTTAATCGTTTGTTGCAGCTTCTGCATCACCTCCTATCCTTAAAGTATCTATGCGAAATGAACTGCTAGGTAAAGTGTTATTGCTAAACGACGAAGAGCTTAAAGCAAATAGGCTTAAGTGTATACAGTCGACCAATTTTGACTTCATTTTCAGTTTGTCTGCTACGGCATATTCCTATTCATGTAGGTCAGGCTTTCAGGCATTATAACGAGTAGATCACTTCGGATGACATCAGTGACGTTAGAATTTATAGCATCTACTGAAAAATCCATAAGGTGCTGCAATGCAAAGGCTATGATAAAGTAAATCACGGACGAATTAGTCTTTAGGTGTTAAATGGATGTAAATCAGATCAGAAAATACTCAAACCTCAATGAAAACTCATAAGCTTCAAAGTAATGCAAGGATTGTAGAAAACCCTGGGTCCCTCTTAGCCGGAAAATCCCTCTGGTAAAGAGCTTATTCGGAAAAATCACGAGCTTCATGCAGCTTTGTGAGGTATAACCAATGACTGAAGAGGTTCTTACGAAGGATGATTTTCCGTTTAATTGAGTCATGTCTGTAATACGGTTAAAATTCAGCTTCGTTCACAATCGTCCCGATGAATATGCGCCTCTGTTCCCCAGCGTAAGAATCCAGGTAGGGAATGCCGTCTTGAACCACCTGAAATCACTTAGTTGAAGAAAACAAATGGCGTCTTCCGGAATTGGAAAAGTACATCCAGAATAATACACACAGTGGCTGTTCATATCTCCGGTTGTATAGACGAGTGCGGTGCATTTCGGTTGCATTCTACATGAACAACTACCTAACCAAACATACGACACCGAATAGTGCCAATTCACAGTGCACGATAATTGAAACGCCACTGGTGAAGACCGGTTTCACAACACATCGGGTAAATTGATGGGCGTCCAAAAGTGGATATCACGCATTCTATAATTCGGACACACGGCTATGCACATGCACGATCTTGGTGTGAATACACGGAAAACAAACGGCGAAGTAGTCAGCATAGTTATCCTCCGTAGCGACACTGCAAATGTAAAGGTAAATTGTATGATCAGGCTCACTAATGTCCGAATTGAATGGGATTTGTAATCGGATATTTGAGCCTGGATATTACAGTTAGCCCGCATTTAACTCAGTCAGACATTCATTCACACAGCCACCAGGTCACCTATAATTGTTGCGGTCTTTCTTTCGCCACAATGTCGGAGGGAATGCTAGTGCTTCTGTCACTCTGTTCCATCTAGTATACACAGTGGTCTCACTACTACAGCAAACAAGCACGGAAAATGTAAGACTGGATAAAAACCGTAGGTTTTAGTCCAAATAAATATGTGAACTTTCACAGACAACAGGGTCATTGACGTCTTCATTTAAGACACTACCCATGTGATCATACGAACATCTTCGACAATCCATTATTGGTTTCACCCTTCATGCCGCTCATCAGATGAGCGTAGTCTCCGAGCTTCCATTCAGCTTATATTCTATCTGAAAACAACATTGTGCGAAACTGTCGAAATATACTCAGTTGCAACTTACACTGGTGTCAACTATAGAAACAAATGAACCCTTTGTTTATGTCGGCAGTCTCCTACTCACATAAGAGAACATCACGTGAACATGTGACTGCGCAATGAATGCGCAATTCTGAAAGCACTGCTTACGAGAGCTAAGTCTAAATTATCTTTGGGACGTAGTCGATGTTCAAAGTTTTTTTACTTTGAGGATGACGTCATTCACATGCACAGGTGAGCATACCAAGGTCATTCATTCCCTGCTCGCTCAGCCCGCAAGGCTACCCGTAGAAATGTGACTTGTGTCTTCACACAAGCTGAGATAGACTCTTTTGTCTTCAAAAATAAATCAATTTGTGCTGATATTGATTTTTAGTTGACAAGTGATTTCTTTCTGTCCACAAATTCCAGTGGAACGAAGAGTACTATAGTTTTTGTGGGTATGTTGCTCACTTTAGTCTAATGAATTCTAGATCTACTGGGGCCGCTTTTCAGAAATCACAGAAAAGGACCATAAAATATACTCTCTAATACCACACATAAGCAGACAATATAAATATTGACTCCAAACTCATTACATCGCTGATGAATTCTGTTTGGTATAGAATAGCTGCATGATGTCTCCGGTATAGGTTGACCATTACATACACAACATAGATTACCATCCAGGTTTAACAGACTTCTTTCTGTAATAATACCTCCTGTGTTCAGTTTAGCTTCGCATAGACATGTCTCTAATGCTATTTAGTTGATAAATAAGTTGCAGACTCATTCAGTCCTCGAATATACCGTGCCCAGAAGGTGCAAACAGACTTACAAGTTCACAAAAGGCACACTGATATCAGTCAACCAATAGGTACCGGCTATCTCAGTCACACTCACACACTGGTTGAAAGTTCCGAGGTTCAAGTTGCAAAAGGGGGAACAACAAGGCGAGTTCCACTGGACGTCTGATAGCTACCCTGCAATTTTCAAGGCTGCCTTAGACTGAAGGTGGTACGAACCGGTTACTGAGTTACCTGTTGCAACCATGATATGAGCAAACACCTGGTCTAGCAAAGTCTATCATACAGAGCTAACCATAATGATGTGTTGCAGTAAAGACTGCGGGTTTTCTCATCAAGGTATTAAGATGTGAAAGGTTGACAGTGACAGGGAAGATGAAAACCGCTCTGTATACATTCTCCCTTATATGTTGAAAAATAACAGTACATCAGTTTTTTCGACATCTTGGGAACAGACGACAAAACAGGGTCTAAATCAAACATGCCAAAGTCACAAAGATGACCTCTGTTTTTCGCTACTAACGAGGATATAGAATTGGAAGCAAACTTCAGGAACAATTAACAAAGTTACATTCATCGGGAAAATGTCCACTTTAAAACTCCTACCTTGTTTGGAAAATGATTTTGTCCATATTAGTCATTGTTTCACTTTTGCCGAC
>SJOL01003073.1:21583-60451 GCA_004794785.1 Opisthorchis felineus | reverse complement strand
GAAGCTAAATATAAATGGCTTCAGGTCTAGCGGGGTTATCAAACGGAGTTTATAATTATTTTAAAAGGCTAAGGCTCAAAGCCAAGCAACTGTATTGCTTACTTCAAACAGACAACTGCTTTCCGGTGGCCGAGCAATGCAGGTTTGCGTACTCCATCGGAAAAGGCAAACACCACCATGCTCTTAATTATGTCAGGTCGACAGTTCTCGAAAGGGGAAGACAACATGGACGGTAGACAAACCAGACCGATAAACCAGTGTTTGGCAGTAATCTCTAGAGCTTTGCGCGTTTGGCATTACGGACATCAACAACAAAGCGAACCATTGCGGTCTCCTACTGTCAGAGTACCACTCTTTTAAACAGACACACCTTATTCACTTATTGCACTTATTCGTGGGCTTCAGATACTAACCCAGATGTCCACAGCTTGAACCATCCCAAGATTTTTTAGCATTCATTTCTAGGCTAGAGCAGCTAAATAGTGTCTTGGTACTCGTGCTTCTTTCGAGTTGCATGGTAGATCCGCATAGAAAGGGTGCCACGGCTGAAAGACAGTTGGATTTTTAGAGTCAGGTGCCCAGTGGGTGGTTTGCGAAGTTCTGGACTTGAGACGTTCCATTCTTGTTTTAAACATCTACCGACGCACAAAAACGGTCAGACCATTTCGCTTCCCCTGGATTATTATTCATCCTTAAAACCATGGGTTCGGACTTTCACCGGAGGTTTGTAGTAAGAATATACTAAGAACCCTAAGAGCTCATCCACGGGATAAATTTTTTTGAACTCTTCTAATTGGCAGAAAGGGGTTGTGTAGGTTGAGGGCTTGGAAAAGTCAAATATGAACAGCAAAATACACTCAGTTGCAAAACAATTTGATTTTCACAGGAGACCCAACTGAATCTCTCATTTATTATTTTCTTCTTTACCTGAATGTGCTGCATCCGGCCGCCTCATGTTTCATTTGAAGAAGAGCATCATTAACGAGAAATTTAGTTTGGCCGGCCGTCAAAAACAAAATTGGCATGCAAATGAGTGTACCACGCTAATTTCGTGCAACGTTGATTCAAGTAGGGCATAAAGTTAAGGGAAATTTGGGAACTACGCCTACCCGATGAGCCTCGAGAAGAGCAAAACCGGTGGTGAGCTGTCCAAGAGTTTTCAGTAACCTTATGAATGGTGTGTTAAATCTGAATAAGTATAAATGAAGTGGTGTGGCAGAAGGGCCAAAAACAGCACTACTACCACTGCTAGTATAAAGACAATGTTTTGTGTGTTTTTAGGTCTCTTGTAAAAATCAAATGCTACCGCGGTGACACAATCGGGCTATTTAGCAGTAGTTAGGTTTCGGAATAAGTCAGCTGACTTTAAGATCAGTATTCACAGTAGATCGACAAGACATCCTTCATGCAGATAAACTTGGCAGATAGACCTGTAATTATCATTGTCTGTCATCAGGATGGTTAGGTTGAGCTTTGGTCGAGTGCGAAACAGATAAATAGAAAACTCAATATAGAATATTCACCTTTATACTGGAGATACCGGGGAATCCCGGAGGCACTGCGTCTGCACCCTCTCGAGGTTATGTTGTATCCTGAGCCACTCCAATGGGATAAGGTACACCTCCTTGCCGTCAGCATTCAAAGAACGCTGCATCTCGTAGTTGCATAAATCCTATCAATTTTTCCGTCAGTGTCCTGTGAATCGAACTGAAGTCTTGTTTTTCTGTAGGCTGAAATGAAATAACAGGTGAAATAACAAGGGTGTTGAGGGCGAGATGGCTCAAGTGGTTAGAGCGCGAATTTCGGAAGGTCCGTGGTTCGAACCCGACCTTTGCCTCTCGACTTCCCCTGTCTAGGTTTGGGCAACCTGGCATTAGCCCAGCCCTCGTGCTTCCTTCGGGTGGCGTGGTAGCTAGGCACCGTAAGGGTGTTACAGCTGAACAATTTTCTTCCAGGGTGTCAGATTTTTTTCAAGATGTTTGCAAATAAACTGGCTGATTACAGTGAGTGCATTTGGTTTCACGAATGTATACGACAACGGATGACGCAATTCTGCATAAATACTGGAGTGCTCCTAGTCAATGAAGTGGAGTTGGTTCTTGTTGACTCCGCATTCAAACCAGTTTAGAAACTGTCAGGGAGTATTGGTAACACAGTGATACTTCACTAATTAATCTCCCAGTAGTAAATCGTGACAACTTGGAACAATGAGTTACGTAGCCCGAGGTGAAGTATGTTGCTACCATCACATTAACAGGGAAAGAATAAAGTCAAACTATACTATATGCGGTCTGAGGTTTGTATCCCGTGATCGAGGGTAAAATGTACGAACAGAGGTACGGATCGAGATGTTTGAAACGACGAAGATTATAATCAACGATTACGGTTTTCTGAACACAATGCCAAATGTGTGTTACGTAAATCCTAGAGAGTGGGCGCAAATTTACTTCTGGTACCCGATTACAGTGGCTGAGGTGGATAGAAGCAGCCATATGTATAATAAGTAATGAAGATTAAAGCGATTGGCCAACCGCGAACAAGTGCGACAAGGAAATTTACGGATAAGTGAATACACGTGTTTGTTAAAAAGGATGGTGCTTTAACAGTGGAAGACCGTAATGAATCTCTGTTGTTGATGTCTGGGATGAACAAACTCGTCTTATGGGCTTTGAATTTTGAATAATAATAATTTTATTTCTTATTAGAAGTTCAGTGTCTATAATAACTAGATCATAGATAAATGCCCGCCCAATACAACTGAAATCATGTATATATTCTCGCCGTTACTTTGTTATTTATTATTTAAAACTTTCTTTAGCTCGTACCGTAAAAGGTTAAGTTTTTAGATTTCCGAGAACGGAGTCGCACCTACAATGGTCTATTGCAATAAGGGGCATCTATATTTTCTTAAACGTTGTTACATTCTATTCCACACCGTGATTTCATCACCATATTGTTGCTGCTTATCTTATTCGAATCTGGCTGGTCAAGTGCATTTTGTTAGCCTCGTTCCTCTCGACACAGTACACAAACAATTGAGCGTTCCAAACACCATGCGGCACATGCCACAAGATTTAGTTGTACACGCGATAAGCCAGTATGCGTGGGCTGTGTTGGGTTGTGACGGCCGGCCAAGCCAATGACGGCATTGGTTGCCAATGGACCAGTCATTGGGGGGCACACATTCGAACTAACTAGCAGTAGCAAATAAGAAAGGAAACTAGACATATTTACAAGGATTTGTTTAGCTTTAGGATTGCTGTTTTGGGTTCTCACTACTGGATTGCCAAACGTTCCAAAAACAGAAGAGTAGGACGTGACATGTGTAGGATTATTTTTCTTCATAATCATACATTACAGATCAGAGCAGATAAAAGGGTGCAGTCCACTTACTTGAACCGAAAACGTCGAGGTAAAATTTATACCTGGATCTTGCTACTTTTCAGCTTACATTTCCGATGATAGCAGTTAGTCACGCCTCCTTTATGTAGGAAGAGGCAGAGTCAAATGGATCCGAAAACCCGGGCCGGAAAAGGAGAAAATGTTCAAACTAATGACGCTGTCTACTGCAGCACGCCAGTCACTAACTTTCACATAGTTTTCGCCAACGTCGTCAAACTGGTTACCTTATATCTGGCGCCTTTCTTCGGTTTGTAAGGAACCTCAATGAGTATTAGACTCTAGCACATACGCCTTGCAGACGATGAAATATTTACTGTTTTCGTTTATATCACGCATGATTAGGCTTCATATTTCAATATTTTCGAACCCCATTTTTTGCTTCTATCCAGCGACTAACCTGCTAACTGCCGTTAGTTTGCGAGATATTGTGGTTGAAGAAACTTCGCTTCAGCAGGCGGACTCAATTATTTTTTAAATCTCAATTTCTCTTACTTTCAGTAGTCAGGGGCGTCGATTAATTTTTTTGCTTTGGCGATTAGTCGGACCATGCATCTGCTCACCGACAAACAGGCTGGTTTGTATTTCATTTATAGGCAGTAGTGGGATTAGAAACTCTTCTTTGGAATTCCAACCTTAAAAGCTACTCAGCTGATAGCACGAATTTGATCAATAGTACGTAGCTATTTCGGCTAGTTCGAGGTCATAAGAACTGCACATCTCGCTATTGCCTACGGAAATCCGGACCCGCTAGCCTCTGTAGTAGAGGGACTGGTTGGCGGTGTTTTTGACTTGCAGTCTCCATGGAGATTCGTCGGATGTACACCACCGATAATTTCGAAAGAGGATGAAACATATATAGAGTAATTTTCGTATTTGCAACAAGAAATGACTTCATTTTTTGGAATAAAACCTCATTTCACACCCCATTGTTTGATTGAGACCCAAATCTACTCATCAACTGTAAATAGCCTAATCGGAAAATAAAAAATTCACGATTTACATGGACCTTCCCTCTAAGAAGTCATTACTCGAGGAACGCACTAGACTGCACTAGACCATGGGACGTCAGCTGCATTGTTGGAGAATAATGATAACAATTCTTTCCTGGACGTAATTAATCACAGTGACGATCCGCGTGATGGAATGGTATGATTTCAGCCAATAACAGGGACGTCACATGTTCGATTCTCTCCGTCAATTTATGAAACAAGTCTTGCCGATGAGGTACAACATAAACGAATTATTTGTAAGGGTTTTTTAGCTATGAACGTGGATAATCAAACATAATTATCTAATTATATTTAACCTGTAAACAGCCATTGCTGTTTTTGTGACATTTGAAGACTGATGGGCTTGTTTAATCAGTACATTCAGTCAGACTGTCTCACGTAGACCTTGTACACCCTATGGTCTCGCTTTTGCCTCTGTGGCTGTCTGCGTTAGGTGCTTCCATGGCATTTCGAACTTTTCTTTTGGGAAAGTGAGGGGAGCTCTCATGACTAACCGAGTCATGTTCTGTATTTTTCACTGTTGAATTTGGCTTGGTCAAGCAAGAAGTTCCGTACGCACCTCAGACAGGTTAGAGGCCTTTACATTCCCAACGTTTCCTTTTACTTGGAGCCCAAGGATTGATTTTGGCAGCTCATATGCGGAATGCATGCGCGGCATAATAATACGCTTATTATGACTTTTTCTCAGTCTTCCAGTTGGTACTCACAAGCACATTTTATTTTTGGGCTGGTGGGTTCGATTACATGTTCTATTTAGTAGTTTGTGATCCCCACCAACACTATTCACGTAACCAGTCCGAGCTGTTCAGATTAGTTTGTGTGCATATCTTGCAGCTTTCAGGAGCCATATTCACTCTGGTCTGGTGGGAATAACTGATAGATTTTTCTCGGATAAGTTCGTATATAGAATCCCCTTAACTTGGAAGTTTAATAGTGTTACCTGTCCGACTCACTTGTAATCGTTCGTACGTGTCGTACAAGCTTGGTCGTCCGTTTTGAGAGAGATCTGGCGTCTTTTGATCTACTAGGATGTAGGTTGTTCGCATTGGAGAAACTGTTTGGTTGCAACGAAGGAAACTTACCTCTTATAGCCCGGAGAATGAAAGGCAATAAGATATGTTGTGCTGAATTCAGCAGTATAGGCGTATCACGAGTCAGCGTTACGCAGAGACATTGATGTATTGAACGCTGTGATTATCCGTCTGGTTGGAGCTGAAATGCCATGTTATGCATAGTATATTCGGTTGAAAAGCTTCTAGGGAAGGGTGGGTTTTACAAAATAGACTTGCACGTTTCTTTGGATTGTACTTGCACGTTTATGCATAGAAGTAGGTGATACATTCCTTTTAATCAGACATAAACGATACCTCAGTCAGTAATAGCTGAAAGCGGGCAATCGAATTTCATGTCTTCGTACCACACAGTCAACCTCAGCTGTTTATTTGGAGACATTCCTGAGGAAAAATTCAGGGAGCTCTGCGTGCAAGATGCGATGAATGACTGGTCGGAAACTGTACACCACAGCTCTACTCTGTCACAGTCCATTGATGTACGGCGACTAGTTTAGAAAAGCCACTAAAATGGACTTCACTAAAGCAAGATTTAGGCTGCAGCAAATGAATTTATACTACTGAAGAGTACAATATAGAAGAAGTCTTTTCCACCAAATACTTTAGGATGGACAATGCCACTCTCAGTGACCTCACTGTAACATTCTTCTTTCCTTGCGTTAGATATCTGACTGAACGTGGTCAAAGTTGACATAAGCAAATAGTTTATCAAAACTGTCAATTGTATGAGCTAAATTTGACAAAATCGGCCAGGCCTTGGCTCTCGAAGTGATCTGAACAAGGGGATCTGTCTATTGTGGTCTAATTTACCCAGTTGTACACCCCATGCATTTGGACCTAAGCCAAACTTTAAAATTTACATATTCATTGGGAAATTCTTATAACTGTTTCCTTTCTGATACGTATTGGTTTAAATAATACCGTTGGAAATGGGGTCTCTCGGCACAAACGCTACCTCTATCGAACGACCCATCACCAATTGCGAGTGCGGGGATTCTCAGCTACCAAAGCTTTTTGAATTATTGATGTTGTGTCACGTACAGTTTCGTTGTAAAATGGTCTTCGCTCTTGAATCTGATCCTTCAAGGGGAAACATTCTAAGGAGAGTACGGAAATCTTTTCTGAACTAGACAGTTGAGTCCATGGAGATGTCTCAAGAACTTTTAGTTGATGTAATTGAACAATATTCCCTCTGAACAAATGGATGATATAAGTGGTATACGTTGGCGACAAGCAGTTGCAGATTACATTGATGCTAACCGGAGACTTAGCTGAATCTCTCGTCTATGAAATTTTCCTGCCAATAAAATACACTGTGATGTCCCGAATGTCGTACCGACTGAAACTCGAGGCAGATGATGATATTCAGTTGAAGAACACCATAAAGTAGAGACTCCGTTGAGTTTGTCGGTGACACCAATAGAGTTTGCAAATGAATGTGTTTTCTCAGTAGTAGGCAAATTGGTGGAGCATAAGGTTGAAGGGAAGTCGGAGATTACACCTACTTCATGAGTCCCAGGAATGGCGAAACCGGTATTTCGCTCTAGAGGTGCTTTCAGCAACCGTATGAATAGTCTGTTCTGGCCGCGATAAGCCATTGATAAGCCCTTGCATATTCGATGACCGACCAATCCATCTTCCATAAGTTCGCAATTTTTAAGAACTGAAATTCTTTTGTCGGTAATTTTTATTGCTTTCCTTGATTAGCCTAACCTCTATTAGGCAATCAACCACACCTACGAACTTGAATACTTCTGAAAAATCCAGCTGAGTGAGTGCTTTCTTGCTTATATCACGTGATTGGCCCTTGAATATTACTGTAGATAGTGATATATGTGATAGTGGTCGATGAATTGGTAATTGATGAATACCATCAGTAATCTCGTTGCGTCTATCACTCCACGAAGATTTTGCTCAGCAGTTGAAAACTATGAACTGCAGCGTGCGCGTGACTAATCACGTGACCAGTACTCAGCACATTCAATCGAGCCAGTTGTCACAACTCTCTAAGTGGTTACGCTGTTGCTGACATGGTTCGTATCATTGAACTCCCGTCAGCGCGTATTCAGTACCTGATTGCGACAAGCGCTATAAACGATTTTCTATGATCCAGTTGCCATGGGGCTTTTAGAGACGTGAGTGCACTTTTAGTTTTTGCTTTGTCATCAACACACTGGTAAGAGCTGTTGTTTTTAAAAAAGTTTGTTTTCCGAAAAAACCATAAAAACGATAGGGTAATTCAACCACAGTACCTTCAAATGCGAACCGGGGAACATTGTCTGGAAGTAAACGGGTGCAGAACAGCTGTAATATGGAGTAGCTCGTCGTGTTTAGTTGGACAGGCGTGTACTAATTAGGATTCCAATGTTGTGCTGGTTGCGGTCCTACATTAAAGACATCATGGAAATTGATGTGGTATTTAGAAACAACAGAATGTCGGTGCTGTTGTGCGTAGATACTGTAAATCGATTGAGATATATAGATACCAGCAGGTGCTTTGGTAAGAACCAGCTCGGTGGGTCGAAAAAGTCCCAGGCAATTTTTAATGTGTTGGTTTTGCTAGTTTGGAAAGGTGACAATACCACAGGCAAAAACTTGACTTATTTAATCTCTTCAATCGAGTGACAATATTCTACAACCAAACCCAAAGTGCTAACTAGAATAGCCTATATCTACACAAGAATTTCATCGGATAAAAGAGGTAATTTGGTTGACAATTTATGGACAACTAGAAAAGGCAGTATATTTTTGGTCAGTAAATTAGTATGTTATTGTGTTATTGTAAAAAATAACTGGAAAAAGTAAACTGCGTAATAAAGCAGTTCCAATCAGCATCTGATTGGTCTAAGTATTGGCCTCATATGATGAGATTATTTTACTCCAGCTTGTTTTCTCTAGTCTCATGTCAATCTAGCTCACTTTAATTTGTTAGTCAATTGGTGTTAAGAACGTCCGGATCTCCAAAGTAAAATCCGGCACACCTCTCTGGTGAATCCCACTTGGAAATAATGGTAATGGGATGGAAATTTAGTGGAACTTCCCGGGCTCAGAAGAAATGTACCATAGAACCCAGTTAACTACCATTCAGTGCAATCAAGTCCACTACCGTGGTGTAGGGAAAATATTCACTTGTGAAGCTCCAAGCGCAAAAATAATGGCCATAAGGATAACTAAACTATTTCATTCGCAACCGAGGATATTCTCTCAGAGAAGCCAACTGGCCCAATATAAGCTAAATTATTCATCGCAGACGTTATGTAAACCACGACTGACTTCAATGATGGGGAGCACTTCACTGAGACAAATAAGTTTGTATCACTTTTCAATATCTTTTTACTAGAAATCTTCGCTATTACCCTTTAATCTAACCCTACAGGATCAGATTAACGCGTAGCTCCACGTACGAAGCCGTAGGAACCAATTACGAACTTAAGGTGGGTCTCAGAAAATCGGGTATGAGCGGCCCAAAATTTAACCACCTCTGCATATGCCTGTTCCAGATGAAATTTTTGAAGACCTAAACCAGTGTATTTAGACTGACAATTGCGTACTTCTAACCATTCCTAAGATATCCGGCTGGAATCCCAGGGTTACCGAATGCAATCCACACTCCACAGTTTTTCTCATCCGACAGATCAGCATTGTAAGCTAATTTACCCACATTTTCTCGTCTGTTGTTCACGTTCTACAGATACAATGGTTCACGGGCAAATTCCCATTCCCGATGATCTCTCCACGCCTCCAGCTCTCGTTTGGACACAAAAGGTAGCTCGGAAATCGGGCCAGGTCTCGTTTGATTTGAGCAACAATTTGTGCTACCAATATGAACGTTCCGATATCCCCACAGCCCAAGGTGAGCGGATCGTTGGTTACGTCAGTTCGACCGGTGATGCACCAGGAGAGGGCATCAGCCAGACACCCAAGGGGCGTAAATGCCTTCGTGTGAGGCGAGAAAGGGAAGCAGTTTGGCATGTTGAAAATCCTTATTATGACGGAGTATCAACAGCAGATAGAAAACCAAAGCATTCTGTCCCTCACCACGAGCAGAATCGCCCCACACTACTCATAGGCTATTCATCGAACCTCTATCCATCCCGATTCGCTTCACAAATGCCCGTAGTGAACGAAAGTCCTGCAAGAATCTTCCGGTTCGAACCGCGCTCACAATTGTCACGTCAAGAAAATTCTTCACTGGTTTTCCAAAGCGAGAAGCCTGGCTGGAAAAAACGCGAATATCATTACAGCTCTTCACCCACACTTCCCACACTTCCCACACCTGATATCTCATCCAGTAGGCCATTCGGATTCTCTCACGATTTGAAATTTTATAAGGGTGCTACTTTTGAACGACTAAAATCCCAGAACCGAAGACCTATTTTTCAAATTATACGGGCTGGTTCTGATCAGCCAACCACGTAATCAACCAATTATGGCAATGATCCACTGTAAAGATTAGGTTTCGATTTGCCAATCAAAAGAATAATTATCTCGTTTTCTGTCGGCTTTGATGCAATATTACTGTCCGAGCTATAGTTGACGCATCTCCCTATCCCGGCTAATTTCGGTCTCCAGTAGAAAAAATCTTTTTCGCTACGGGGTAAGTTTTGATTCCTTTTAGAAAAAGTTGAATTTATTGTTTACTCCGGCATGAGCTGTATGTACATGTTTTCAGAACGAAATTTGATCTGACTCACCCGAACTTGAACCGTTCTGATTTCACTCAGGCATACAAAAACGTGAAAACTTTCGCCTAATTTCATCTCCCGTTTGGGCCCATATAGGTGCCTGCGAAGTTCCGCCTTTGACGTGTTAACAATGGTCAATGAGCGGCTATCCGATTATCCTAGGGGGTTCTCTTGCTTGTTGCTAGATACTTGATAACAAACTAACTTTTATAATCTGACGGCTCAGAAACTATAGCTTTAAACCACCCAGAAAGTATTTACTCACATTCGGCTAGTCGAAACCACCGAAAAAATCCGAGAACAACTGCTCAGTTATAAGTAATGGGGATGATGGTGATTTAACCGGCGGACAATTTTCAAAGCTTGCTGCCTCCGTCATGTTTTGGTTCGTGTTTAACCTCAGGACCGAAACAATGATATTTTCGTTCCGGCTTTTGTTTCACCCCAGAGAAGGTTAGCCTTTTCAGTACAGAACATTAAATTATATCCTGGAATTTGCTTACCAACCACCCGCCCTATGGTGATCACCCGAGCAAACAGATGCCCACGCTAGTAACCGAGTGCATATGTAGTCACTGTCAGTCGATCGTGCCAGTTAGCCTGTCGCAGCCCAGGGTGATTGTGGGATTATTGGCTAACTGCTTTGATAGTAGGTGACTGGTGCCCTTCATCATTCCAACTTCAACCAGTTTAAGTGGTTCAAGAGTGGTAAAACCTACCGTTCTGTAGTGGAACAAGCAGACCAGAGAAAAAAGTAAAGCAGACAAGTAGGTAGACAAAGAGGCCTAACTGCTTTACGTCAGTGCAACTGAATGTTTCTCAAGCTTCGAGCGTGAAGTAGGAAGTTGATCGGGGGCCAGTACCGGCAGAACTAAACAAGAAAGTATGCGTTGGCGATGACGCACAATTCGTAAAGCAGGAAAACATGCATTATGACTAACTTCATGGTGTGTGGTCATAGCAACAACGAGTGTACGTGGAGAGTGGGTGGAGAGTGTATACCCGTACTGGGGAAAACATAAATGGCGATCACGAATGTGTACGCAGCACGTCCAAGTAGCATGAATACAAGACGCTTTGAACAGAAGTGGCACTGTGAAGCAGCCACACACTATGTTGTCATTATTAAAACACTCCTGTTAACCATCAGATCAATAATAAAATAGCTATGCGATCACTGTCGCGTCCAGAATGACGATCAGGATAACTGGACGTATTTTTAGCTAAGTCTATCCGCCGGGTTCTAGGTCATACGATCATAAGGTCAGATATTAGGGTATAATATAAGGGGACTATTGTCCGTAAGAATTATCGTCAACCATGAGCATCGGAAAAGTGTCCTCAAAGCTTCATCAATATGCCCTTTTATACAGTCAGTGTGAAATACAGCAGTGCAGGGCCACTGATTTATGATGTCATCGAGGTTACTGCTGGGAATTTGACTGAACGAAAAAAAGACCTAAATGGGCTACAGCAGCCGACGGATTTGTTGTGTCCAACTGAGTGACGTTACGTATTACTCTTAAGTTGTCATTTTCATGCACGCTCAATTCAGTAACAGCTAAGGATTAAGGACTGCAGATATCTTTTACGTCCAAACTTTGCATCACACAACTTGCTGTATACTGTATCACCAGACCACTAACGCCATAAGATAGTAACAAAAATTCGAACGGAATGGAGTGTATCTTCTATAGCCCTAAGAGGTTTGTCACAAAGTAGCCGGCCTACATATATCTGTGCGACATTTATATGTTACTTGGTTGTATGTGGCCCACTGAGTCCATTATATCAGTTAGTGAGCAGCAAGTTTTCTATTCTTCAGTCCATTCGGGTAAGCACATAACCGATTCGCAGATCAATATCACCTGCTACAGTTACCAACTTCGTTACCCATGTGTGAATGTCGATGAAAGATTTAGGTGCACTCAATTATTGCAGAAACTGCTCACTGTTGAACGAAATATGGAAGGTGAAGAGATTGATCTTCCGCAGGCCTAATGGTCTGCTCATCTCATCGCTTCTTTCCTGGTATACACAACCAACTTACTGAATAGGATGATCATCAAGCAGAATTCTAATTAGGCCGATTCACAGAATCGCTTATGCCGAACACTTTGATTGGTCCGGTGACATAGGTCTGCATATCAGCGACTACAAGAGAACAGGAGCGCATACAACAATCTGCCGTCAAAACTGAATCACTGTCATATCCTAGGGTACGGGAAGACAACTGAAAAACACCTATTTCTGAAGACTGACGGGAAAACATACCATAATGAGCAACTCAGGTTCAGCTGTGATTCGGGCGTCTAAGCGCCGTTCTCGGCAGGTGATCCTCGAAAACCATTTCACTGTGTTTCACAGTTTACTGAATGAGTTTCTGGATGGATCAAGCGGTCTAGTCGGCTTGCCACCAGCTAGCCTTTCCTGGGATTCATATTAAGTGTAGTGTTTATGATGAGATACCCGATAAATTCCGGAAACTGTGGACACAGATCGAGAAGTGGTGTCGTTCGATACTTCCTGAGAGGAAGTCCTGGCACTGTAGCAGACTGGGAAACAACCCCTCGAATACCATCTTTCAATAGCTTATTTATCTAACTTGTTTTCAGAGATGAACCGGAACAATTGTTTTACTGAAATATGGTTAAGAGATTCCCTGAGGTCCTGTACTTTCGTTCAAACCTTGCTAGCTGCATGTATCTCAATCTACTTCGAAGTGAAATGAAACTTACTGATAAATGTGGAAAGCTTACAAAAGTGAATATGCTCATTGTAAGGACAGGAGTGGATACATAAAAATCGAAGTCCACTTTCCTGCTCAAACTAATGAACACGAATTCACGCAGGAATATATGAAGCTATACAAACTGACTTTTTGGGGGAAAATCTGGCACGAAAGCTGACCCGACTTTGGATGCCTATGCACAGACTTCCTACCTGCCTCTACCTCACCCTTGAACTTTCTCACTCCTGTTCCTGTTCTCATTGAGAATGCTCTCTTAAGCATTGTGTCGCCGATTTGCGTGAGGAAACCGTTGATGCGGTTCTTACAATTGTTTCTGCACCCCGTTTGCGGAAAGTAATCGAAACTTGAAAATTCCCGTTCACAATCACGGAATGTTATGTGATACTTACTCTCGCCCATCTTCTTGCTCTGATTTCCTTCATATCCTACAGGACGCTAGATGTTGTGGCTTCCATTCTCACTTAAATGCCTAGTCTCTGAAAAAAAGGCAAATACGCTCACCTACAAAATACACCAGTGCTAACCAGAGACTCAGGTGAATCTCTTGTTTACAGTACTATCCAAATGAATGTGCTGCACAAAGACCGCCTCATATTTCAGTGAGTAAAATATTCGAGATGTCGCAGTATATTTCCTTGATAGAACACACTATTCATAAAGCTGCTAGTGAGCGTATAGTCACGTCCAGCATTTAGAATGTTTCGCCTGAACGGTACACAGACGCCGCAACGGACCTGATAATTAGCGCGATACTTATGTTACAGATGTAGTTGTATCCCGGAAATTTCAGCCACACAATACCTTACGCCCCTATGACCAATCAGGTGGGCTCAGCTGGATCGGACATGTCAACAGCCTGAGACCACCAATAAAACCGTTGTGTTGTGATGAACCCCAATAAGGAGGAATGCCTCGCGTGGTTGGGACTTTGAGGAACTAACCAGGTATTTATTAAAAAAGTGGGGCAAAACTTTCAGTTCACTAGCAGACCCTTCACCGGGATTCATGATCGTCCAAACATCAACATATCTGAGTTAATCAGCAGCTGATTAGACCAAGATTTACATAAACCTGATATCTTATTCACCATGACGGTGAGCAGATGACCGTAAACGGATGCGTGACCATCACTATTCCGTCGCCAACATTGTCAATCTAGACCCCAACAAATACCTGATGGACACCTGGTGATAGACTTCCCAAAGACAAGGCCAGCTTTAAACGGATGGGTCCTCACATGAAGCCTTCTGTGAGTCCATAAAGCGAACGTAAATTCCTTCATGTTATTTCATCAAAGTGATCGATCAAGAGTTAGAACGACGTTTAGAACAGCTGAGGAAATGCTACAATCCTGCTCAGGGGGGGGGGCGCGGGGGGATTCATACCTATGGACTGACGGACTCAGTATGATGTGTGTTTACAGAAGGGTGAACATGACTGTAGCTACTGACTTTATCATTCCAAACGGTCAGAAGTTATATTGATTTATGTACTTGGAAAGAACGGCATTGCCGAACACTTGCTTGTCGGTCATCCTAGTTTCCGTCTCCTAGCCTCACCAAACCCCACCTTAAAGGAATGAAACAATGCCAATGACGCAAGGAAACGTGTTGCAACGGCACAACGACGAACTCCTTCCGTGAGCCAAAAACAGAATCATCAGGTGATAGCATCACAAAGATTGGATGATTGTCTGAGCTTGTAAAACGTCGTCCTATAGTCACACAGCCGCAAACACACCTCGTACATACAGCGCCAAAGGGAGGCAAACACAGACATGTCAAGTCACGCGCAGCAAATCTCTTCTCAAAAACACTTCCTACAGGCCTATATTGCTATTGCGTACAGCACCTTCTGCTGACGTATTGCTACCCACGACGGCAGTCTCAGAGTTTACAACATTCCGGTTGGTAGCGGACAAACTTGAAGTGAAACAATTGACGTTCCATGTCCTACGCGGCAAGAAAACACGATGGAATTGTTAAAGCTGTAGTCTTATTTGGGACATGAAATTAAAATCCACGTTTGGTGAAACAGCTTAGGCACCGTCGCAAAGAACAAACCATCCACGTCACAACAATGGTGTATGATTGTCTCCAAGGCATTTTCGATTCTATACGAAAACCCAGAAAAAGTCATACTTTCGTTACCAAGTCCACTAACAGCTTACTCGATTTATGTAGCAGGGATCTAGGTAAGTTACCCACCTGCTCTGCCCGTCCTAAGATAGCAAAGCTGACTATGCTGAGGTGGCGCAGAGTAGTGCCCAGGGCTGCTCTTTTGAAATCAACAGAGGATGGTGACTCTTCAACCGGTCTCACTAGTAGATCTTAGTAGTCCTAGAAGAAATTTCGAGTACTTATCACAAAACATTAAGCAAGTGGCTCATAATCCTTCTGAAAGCATCAACTAGGGTGCCGATAGGTCATCACGTTCAAGACAGAGGCCTAACTGATCTTAAAATCTTCATGTTCACCCACTTGTTTTTTAACCAAAGGCATAGCAACTCAACATCTTTCGCGCTTTATACAGTCATCCATGTTGTGATTTACGGTACAAACTGAGTTGAACACCAGATCGGACAAATCAGATTCCACTGGGTAAGCCTTCTAGGAGACACGACCTTAATTTGGTAGTATTCAGAATTTCACCGAAGATTCAAAATGAGTATAGATAGCCATGATTTGTAAATGGGTGTTTCGTGGGGCCGACTAGTAGCATTGAGGAAAAAGTACCGTTTCCCGAACAAATTCTGCAAACACTAGAAAGACGAACACGCCGTCTCAGTGGGTGATAAGTGTCGCGGGGCGTTAAGCAGGATCACTCAGACCGTCTACTCCCAGATAGCCCTTACTGAGCGACCCCATCGATCTGCGAGTGTCGGAAGGGTGCATCAGCAATTTGATGTACACATACAATGCTAATATGCTGTGCAGTACTCAGCTCAAGGAAACAACTTCGCTAAACGAATAAGCTCTTTAGTACAAAACCACACGCCTGCCCGGTAAGTAAGCGTGGCTACCGAAGATAGAGGCAACATCTAAGCTACTTATCCGTCGTTAGCAATCTAATAAGATAATCACAGTCGAGTGGCTGCAGAAAAATCGAGGGGATGGATGAATTTTCACGTCGGGGAACATGAGTTTTTGGATCTTGTCACCACCGTGGTGACCTCCAAGGAGCTGGACGATTACTCCATAGTGTTTCAACCGTGATCGAGAGTTGGAAAAGCAGGAAGTCAACCTGAATCGACCAGAAAGGGGTTATCTTGAACACTATCGGCAAGGAACGACAGTAGGATTGTTGCATAAAAGTGTTTCTCCGTTGCAAGAAAATCTCCCAAAACACCGGAGTGAATACGTCAAAAAATTAGGAGAGTCCTCCGAGTTTAGTGTCCTTACAGCAATTGTTGATGTTTGGAAATTTGAAATGTCGAAAACTCCCAAGCAAGTTTAGTCTAGATTCCTAGATGCGGAAGACAAAGATAAATTGTCTTAATATTAATTAGGTCGTGAAGACAGAAGCTTATCTCAGCCCAACGACTTGCGTGGTTGTGTGGTAAATTCATTCGTACTTGAAAGTCATCCTTCAGTATCCACAGCTTCATCTTACCGGGCTGGCGACGGATAGAAGCCAGACTAAAACCAGCCCTTCAGGTTGGAAGATGAGTGACTTACTACCAGGAAGGGACATTGCAGCATCCTAATTCTGGCAGCCACCGCCACCAGTACAACCATTACACATGCCAGGGAACATCAGGTTAGCAACGGTCAAGTGTAGCGAAAGCTTTTCGGTAACAAACAACCTACTCATTCGGCAGTTGTCAGTCCTGTTTGCTGAAGCAGTTCCCAACTGACAGATATTACAAGTTAAGCAACACGTGACCTAGAGACGAAGCATAAGAAGCGTAACGAGTCTCATCCGTGCTGGTGCGCGGTCTGTGTGGTTGAGGAGTCAGAAAAGGTGCTAGCCGACATAGCTCTGTCACCCAACCAGTGGCATCCTTGTGCCCATTCGCTTATCCTGAATTATTAAACAGATTTTCCTTGTTGGGTCGAATGTTCTTAGTAAACCTGTCCGTTTTGTTTAGGTTGTACTGCCTGATGGCATGCTGCAACGACCTAAGTCGCATTTCATGATTGTTAAGCTGAAGTGCAAAAACCAGTCAAGATTACCTCAGTGCTTCGTGTACAACATACAGATCGGAATAGACACTGTTGCCTACAAAGAATAAATGCAGACATAAGACGTGACACAAATCCAGCGACGTGCCCCTCCCCCCTTGGCTTGAGATATGGTAGGAAATGGCGTTCGTGCTAAGTTACTTCCCAGATTGTTTGGTTGGGGGCATGAAGATGTAGGCACCTCAGAATGCTTACGATAGGCCAGCAACAGGTCCCTTCCCCACTCACTCATTTATCTTCTTTTCACTTTAAGTATACTTTAGCTTTGTGGTTGTACGGCAGTGAAGCCTCAGTGTTAGCGCTGATATTGCTGTCTCTGATGATGATGACTTTTCTTTCAATGTTGACAAGAAGCTTGCAAACCGACTGGCAAGCTCGATGAACACGCCACGAACATGTAACCGAAAGGAAGCACGAGGGCAGACATACTGCCAGGTTGCCTAAGCCTAGACAAGATCAGTCGAGATGCCGAGGTTGGGTTGCAAACACAGACCTCCCGGTCACCGAGCTATCTAGAGCTCAGGCTTGCAAACGACGAAAAGATTGCTTGATGACAATCTTCTTTATCCATAAAAGAACATCTACAGGTGGCTCAAGCAGAACCTTTCAAAACAGGCGCGAGTAGAAACAACGCGCAACCATCGCAGCAGTTCCATAAACCACTTGACAATTGCCGAAACCAGGATTACGGAAATGGCAAAGCAAGTGTACGTACGCCAGCTGCAAACGTGCAAAAAGTGTGATTTTATCCAAAGCTGTCACAACAGACTTGTGTGATGTTGTTAGCGGTCTGTTTTACACGCGCTGTATACGTTGAAGCTTATATCAAACTAAGTCAATGATGATTTTTCGACAACACAACAAACGCAGTTTTCTAGGAAAGCAAAGTAACCTCGAAGCAACAGCTGACTGCGTGTAAAACCTCAATAAAAATGGTTATTTGCTACCCAAAAAGTACCAGATGTCTCATCCGGACAAAAGAGAACGCACTGCTCTATTGAGTCAATTCTACTTGGTCAAAATCCCGTTGTCCATGGGAAAACTACAGTCTTAAGTCAACCAATTTCATTGCAGATCAGTATGACGTCACAAAATTCGTTTGAAAATACGATAAACCCATACAATACAAGTAATATTTACCAGACAATCTTACAAATAATTGAATGATAAATGTTGTACGTTGAACCGGTATTCATTGAGTCATTGAATTAGTGACGGGAAAAACTAAACTCCGCAGTATGAACTGAAGTGAAAAATACAAAGTGTGATGTTTCCAGTCGAACTGGGAAAGTATGCTACGCACAAAGATGAGGAAAAATATCGAAGTGATAAAAATGGATAGGCAGAAAAGATAAATTAAGCAAAAATGCACCAATGTCATACGAATATAGACAATGATCACTTAATGACGGTTCCGGGAGCGGCGTGAAGTGCCTGAAAAATGGAAACGGATAGCTGTTAGATGGAGGAATCATCCGACGGAACCCAAAATTTCAAGCATAAGCGGAGCGGGGGGACATCAACTAAACACAGGTGAGAGGAGGGGTGAGAGCATACACACAAATATATTTCTTGTGACTGGCTGGCTAGTTTGTGTTTAGTTTGATGACTGACTATGGACCGTAAACGCATTCTGGTGGACCCAATCTAGAGGAGCCACTTAGATACGACGTCTTCTAAGGGTCATAAACATGAAATCTCCAAAGGTGACTGCTTCCGCGCAAAGTTACCTGTTTCGACCTTTTCAGCTCATAAGTTTACGAGTCATCTCCAGTAATGACGACTACGCTCGGCTGAAATGACCAAACAGTTCAGTGCGGCGGTACTTCAATCAAAGAATGCATCCAGTACTGTTAGCTAATGCGGAGGGGCCAAGCAAGAGTGTTATTTCCCTTGCCTAATTTGGAATAGTGGAAACCTAGAGGTGGACAGAAGTTGACATGGCAGAAGGGAATGAAGGATGTATGGATGTTACGAAAAGTTCGGGTGTTGTTGATGTCCGCCCTTCAGGGTGGGATCCACGTGAACCTCCCTGTGCACGGATGGAGACACTCAACGATATGGTGGCTAACCAATGTACATAGCGCTTATTTTAGATTGTCTGAATGAGTGTTAGAGGTGTAGGAACCTCGGATATTTGTGATAGGTTAGTCCTAGGTCCCTTCACTGCCCCTTTTTTCTCTTATCCATCACTAGGCATCATTCATATAAACTGACAGGGTTGTAGGGCAGTTAAGCATCAGTGTTCTCCGCCGGTGTTGCTTTCAATGATGATGATGACCTGTTTTACTGGAACGAGAGTACAAGCGACAATAGTGCACAAGAGACCTAACAAAAAAGGGTACTGCAATAATGGACCTAACCAGGGTCGAGTTCATTGTTCGCCTTGACGACACTGGACCGTTAGAACAAACCAAGTGGAAAGTATTCACAAGTCACAAACTGGATGTAGCAATATCCTCAAAAATCCCATAACCAGGAAGTTCAATCCAAACTATAGTCAAATGATATTCAGGCGGCCAAATGATTGTGTTAGTAGGATGCCTTATGGGATGAAAAGCCGTCCCAATATCAGACTACCAGATCCTAACTTATTTGACACCTCGATGACCAGACATACTAGTTTCTTTTTGTGATATCAACACGCCCTACGATTGTCCGTAGCATTGACCACTTCAACATTTTGGGTTTGTCGAAAGCCGCAAACCACTATTTACAAGTCCAGTGAGTGGACAAAGGTGAAGTATTATTGAATTTTCGTTTTTACCCTTGATCTCGTAGGGTTAAATCAAGCTGATAGTAATTGTCCGCGAGAAAGTGCCCAGAGCACGGTGAGTTATCTGAGCAACAATTGTCCTGATATTCTCAGAGGCATCACCAATATACTTAACGAAAAATTGTGAACCCAAGTTGCCTTTGGAAAAGGAACATAGTTTGTGTGGGCGAAGCACTTCGCACCTGCTCAAGCAGCACCCAAAGCCAACTTCTGGAAAAGTCGGGGAAGCCGGAGACCCTTAGTTAGATTGGCATGTGATTACGTAGTATATGACTACCCATCAGGAACTGTCTAGCAAAAAATACGTCAATTCGTGAAGTTCAGTGGAAATCACCAACAACTAGGGACAACACGATCTAATCTGTTAGACGAGACATTCTTTAAAACGTTCAAATTCAACAGGTGATTAAATTCATTTGGACTGATGGTAGAGTGAGTCAAGCGACGACCTCATGCTACGCCTATCTGATGGACGATAATGAAGCCGAGACCACCAATCGGACTGTCACAAAATTAAGGAGGAAATGAGACCTATTTCACAATACTTCATCACCAGATGTGCATACCAGTATTATTCCTCTTAACACAAGGACCTCGAGTGTTTCCACTTCGTTTCCGTGGGAGCGCGATCGCAGAGTGGGAGATTAACAAGTCGATATCTTGTGGCTTTGGTGAAATGGATGCAATTTCAGATGGTGTTTCGAGAATGGGGGACCGTATACAGCCATCATGAGGATGAGCTGACGCAAGCTTTTTGGCAACGCAAATCTTCGAACTTAAGGAAAACGAACGTGACTGTGGAGTCAAAGTAAGATGATCCTCCGTTTTTACCGATCGTGATGGACACGCTTGTGTTACAGATCCGGCGGCTGAGACCGAATCACCCCTATGGAACGTTTTAAGATCGTCTCCAAGGCACGAATTGCTCCCTGATCTGCAACCCAAAAATGGAAGCTTGGGTGAGTTAGACGATGTACAAGCGGTAGGACGTCTGCGGGTTTGATCGAACCACTCCAATTTGGGATCTAAACATGGTGTACCTGAAAAGTAAAAAAACAACATTAATGGAATCACAACCTACCAGTGGGCCGACAAAGCCTCAAGGAACAGCATCCAATGGCTAGTAGTTTACGGTGCAGCTAAAACACAACACAAACAGACACAGTGCACCTAACTGGAGACCCATATTGTATGCGAAGAAAGCTGAATATCGCCAGACACATTCTGTGGACAGCTGTCAAGAGATGGGCATTCTGTTGAAGTTCGTTATGCAATAAGTGGACATATTCAGAGCTTGATGCTTGATGCAGAGAAATCCAATTTGACGGGAAGCTGGTAACGAATAGAGGAAGTGACCCCGTCGTAGGGGACAGAAGCCATATATAAAGCCACAATAAGCAAGGAGGCTCTGGGCTAACCACGAACACAAAAAGTAACCAAGGAAAACAGAAAAACCACAGAAACCATATTCTTGAGGCTTTTAACAATAGTAAGGATGGCTATTGGAGGGAATTGTCACCAAAATAAATAACGGCGACATTGCCATATATCACATCAGTATCGCCATATAGCCATAGCAAAAATCCGACGGTTCGGGCATCAAAACTCACCATGGTAGCAAATGAACTCCACGAAGTCATGTACAGATACCGGTCGGCCCTCTGGATCTTGACAGAGTTCACGAGGGATGATATCGGAAGTTCGTTTGACTGGAACGCAGACTGGTGCGTCAGAAGAACAGAATAATCTGCGTTCTGGTCGGATGGTGTCCAGTTCAGGGGAATCTGTGCCTAAAACAGGTGAAGATAATCAACAGGAAACAGTGGGGGACTATAAAATTTAGGATGGCCACTTCCAGTTTCCAGCTACAAAAGTTTCGGCCCAACTGTAGCTAACTAGGACACACTTAACCTGAAAGAAATAACGGAACAGGTTTGTAGGGGTATGAGGCGATGCAGTTGTAACAAGTTACAAGGCAACACATCGGCCAGTAACCGTCCGAATCCGATTCAAAGCCTGAAGATCAACCACAGTGTACAATCGAATGTGACGCAGGCCAAGTCATCTAGTAAGTAAGCTCCATTTGTTTTAGCGATGCAGATAAAAGACCGGGGCACTGCAAATAAACAACGGCCGCCTGACAAGTTACTAATGAACCAATCAAGAACCGAACCAATCACAGTCACGCAAATTCAAACAGCCAATACAAGATTGGGAACGGCGTCCAGGAAGAGTGCTTGTATGCCATTAAAAACGCAGATTTGTTCAATAAAATAAGAGATCCCAGGGGCGAACCGGAGCACTTTCTTGATCGATTTGGGAGACCACGAAAAGACTTTCTAGGAAGGAAACATATTTCTTCATCCGCTGGAACCAGATCGTTTGACAAGAAAACCAGGATTTACTGGTATGCGAAGTAAGTCGCTTTCAGTTATCGGTCGTTTTTTGTGCATAAAAACTGATAACAGAAGTATGAAGTATTACGAAGAAAGGGAGGATCAAGATATCCAATTGATGTCCTACATGAATCCACTATCAGAAATCTGAAACACGTGGTTTCTGTGACATTCACGAAAAACCGTTGGTGAGTGGAGACGGAAACATCGGCCGCAACGCACAGTCGGTTAGGCCACCGCGAAAAGTTGTCAACAAAGCAAACAAAGAGAGGAGACTCCTCACGAAAAACCCACTAGTCAAGGCGAAAAGTGCTGAGGAAACAGCAAAGAGTGCATACCTACCAAATGTTTATTCGAACAAACATATATTGGTTAGCAAGCCGCAGAGGTGCCGATTACCTCGAGCCAACGTTGTTGCCCTATCAACTGATTTTCACCATAAGTTGGCTGGGTCACCGATCGTGATGATCGGTTTGCAAATGTAGCAGTTTGGTTTGAATTGGGAGCCAGCTCAAAAGGTCAGCGTTGTGATGTGGCTAGCTGACAATGTCCTCAACTAAGCATACTTGACACCAGGGTGAAGCACCTTACAGACTAGAGCTCAGGCTCGTAACCGTTACCGAGACGACCGAAACTGTAGTACACAGTAGTACATTTTGATGTTGCAAGAATGTAGTAAATTACCAATAAATCCGACCAACCACGACTCACAAATGGGTCGCGTCCTGAACACCTACGTCCTATTCATTTCCCCTTCCTAAGGCCATTATTCGGAAGCATTGGAAATGCTTCTCACCTCGAGGTGGGCGCGTACGAGTATATGGGAAGCTCTCGCCTGAGTTCACCACGTCCAGTGGTGTAAGACAAGGCTGTTCTCTTTTTTTTTTCCTCTTCAACTTTGTTATTGATATGCTGCTTGAAATTTCTCTGCCTGCCTCTGAAACCTCGGGAGTCGAAATGCTCCCGGGACGCTCCCTCACAGACATTGAGTATGCAGACGATATTGCTCTCCCTGGTTCAGATCCTTCCCAAATGCAAACGATTTTAAATAACCTAAATAATTCTGCCGCACGCTTTGGTATGCGCTTCACACCTGCAAAGTGTAAAGTGCTGCTACAAGACTGGGTGGGATCAAACCCACACCTCATGCTTGCAGGCGAGCCAATCGACGTGGTAGATAAATTTGTTTACCTGGGCAGCTGTATAAGTTCCGGTGGACTGGCTGGAGATGAGGTTATTTCTCGAATCGGAAAGGCCAGGGCAGCTTTTGCCAACCTCCGACACCTATGGCGCCGACGTGACGTCAGTTTGTCTGTCAAGGGAAGAGTTTACACTGCGGTGGTGCGATCCATACTGCTTTATGGATCAGAGACGTGGCCCCTACGCGCAGAGGACATACGGAAGATGTCAGTGTTTGATCATCGGTGTCTGCGAAGCATTGGTGAGGTCTGGTGGGAACATCGGATTAGTAATGCTGAGGTATGCCAGATGGTCTCAGGAAGAAGGAACCCTCCCGCAATAGATGAATTACTCACGCATCATAGGCTGCGCTGGTTGGGACATGTACTCCGCATGTCAGAAGACCGTCTGCCTCGCAGAGCTCTTTTCGCCCAGCCCTGTGCTGAGTGGAAGCGACCGAGAGGTGGACAGTGTATGACCTGGCAACGAAGTACGAAAACACTAACCAGTAAACTTAGTCTGGTGGGTAACTGTCGCCTCCCTGGATGGGGACCCCGGGACTCAAATCTCCAGTGGTTAATGACATTGACAGAAATGGCCCAATCGCGCAGTCAGTGGCGCTCCTGCATCAAAGCTATCGCCTTCAAGGCTTGGTTGTACGTTCCACATTCCCGTTTTCCGGTGATCGAAATTGTAGCAGCTGGAACAAATGTGCCTATGGTACATGGTTTGTAGCTGATAAACTGAAGTGAATTGAATTGGTGGTGCTTAATTTCAGGCTCAGCCAAAACTATACAAAACCATCGAAATTTATTTTTTCGCCAACATGAGGGTAACATTGAGTGAATTAGTTACCAGGATTCTTTGTCACCACCTCAGTGGATACCTATTGGCACCTTTCAATGACAAATAGTGGCAGTTTCTCGCCAGTACTACATTTAGGCAATCCAAAGCTTTCTTTTATGTGGAACAGCCATAGTGTGATAAGACAAAACTGCACTCTGGTAACTAAAAAAACCAAGTTAGTGGAAACACGAGTAAGCCACTAAACCACATTGTTTGGCACTTTAATCATTCCCATCTGATTTTTTATACTAAACATACATCGCCCTGTATCCTGGACATTTCCAACCAAATGTATCTGCAGTTAGCTTCTGAGAGGACTAACTTTTCCGCTAGGCATCCCGTCAGTTCTTGTAGTAATTTCCGGGCCTCCTGGATGTTCATTTGACAATCCTAAAAGAACCCTTGATATAACACCTATGCTCCAAAGCAGAGGTGAGCAATAGACCCAGGGTTATTTGGAGAGTTATTTCACCGCACTCTGGTAATTTCATTTCGCACCATGAATCGTATCTGACACTTGCTCTGTCTCCCGTTCTACGGAGACAAACAACCTCGATTTTTTGACAGCAAACAAGGATGGGCAAAAAAGGTGGGATGTTGTAAATGATGAAATTCGCGAAATATACTCGTTTGCAAACTAATTTGGTTTTAACGAGACAGTCAATCGAATCCCAGCTGAACCTCCCGTTTGTGATATTCTTCTACTGAATGTGCTACCTTCAGAGTAGCAGTGTCCGTCGAGAAAATGTACTGCGATATCTTGGATAGCGTACCAACTGAAACACACAGCCTTTACGCAGCACATTATGTTGAAGAATATCGCGAACGAGAGATTCAGCTACGATTCTGTTGAGTCTCCAGTTAAAACCAAATTAGTTTGCAAGAGTGTATTTCGCAAACTGCGTACAATCGGCATTCAGAGAGAACATAAGATTGACGGAACTCGGGGAATGCGCCTACCTCATAAGCTCCAAGAAGGGCACAATGGTCGCGGGTTGCTGAAAAGTTTTCAGCAGCAATCTTATGCGTAGTGTGTTCCGTGGACGAAATGATGTGAATTGCTTCAACCTCATAATGACGATGATCTAAACGTGTCTTGGCTCATTTTGAACGGGTGGAACTCTGTCCTTTCTGCTCCACAGCAAGAACAAAGGTCAAGGTCACAGAAGAAGCTACCACACGGTGGTTTTGTTCGCGCCTGAGCAGCACCCTGTGGATGCAATGACTACAGGGAAATGTCGATTGCGGCGAATTCGCATTTAGAAAATAATTTAATCACGCTAATTGTTTCTTTAGACGCGTTTAATATAAAGAAAGATGCAGTAAATAAAGATGGGCAAAAAGTTTACACGATAAATAAGGGTACAAGCCCAATCCCTCGTTTTTTAGGGATGTACCCGTCCCGACAACCTGATGAGGCCCACACACGTTAGTCACAAAAATATGAGATATTATCTTCCATATTACGGAAGAAGCAATCAAAAAGACGAAACCTTTCTCGTACATTACCTATGCTAGCCTCAGCACAGGTGAGCTGACAGTAACCATTGTGCATAGCCAAATCAAAGTTTGGGGATTCTCAGCGCACCTGGAACGCAGGACAAACATACTTATCTTGCACTAGTGAGGTTAAACATAAGACCTCAAACAAAGCCAAACAGAAACCGAATAGCTGGATCTCGGGAAAACACAAGACCCAAGTAACTCAACAGTCGACAATCAAGACGCTGAGTGATAATACATACCTCTTTTCAGGGGAGACTTTGTGGTAACAACTGGCTGAGACACTGAATGACGTTCAGAGCGTGGCAAACTCGATTTGCGATTTCGGTCATTTGTCCGTGCGGCCGAAGAAGAAAACTTAATTGGAGACCGGAGCCTATGAGAAAACAGGACTCAACTGTAAATGGTGCGAAGTGACATTCAAGACACGTACAATTTATTTCAGATGAAACGGAAACCGAAAGCCAGGTGTTACGCAACAAGGTACGCGAGACGAAGAGTATAGAAAAACGAGTCAAGTTTTGCCAGCGACCAGTCCTCTAAAAAAACTTTAGCAGGGAACCGCGGGGCGACAAACAAGTCCAATAAGAATGTCTATGGTCTTCACGTTGAATTGAGATAAGTAGAGGATTGGAGAAGGTGACGTCGGGCATGCCTACAAGCCAATGAGAAAGGAATTCATGGGTGCCGGAGGCCTACGTTAGGACATCCCTGTAAGGACGTAACGACTCTAGTATAAAAAAGCAAACCTGTCCGACCCTCCGTAAGCAAAAAATCTCGGTAGCAAAACGACAGAATTCGTTTCCTTGCGTAACTTAGCAGTGTAAGTAAGAAAACTAGCTCTTCGACGTAGATCAAGCTTCGGTGAAACAGGATACTTCAGGTCGACGTCTGCAGGGCCACTTCATTCCTACTTTAAAGAGGCTCAGAAGTACCGGCACTGGGTGCAAAATTGTTGAACAAAGGTGTTTCAGTGTTACGCAACCAAGCTATTTGAAGAAAGCAGCAGCAAAACACTCGATACCGAATCTTTGAAGGGACAAACACAACATCACGCAACTTGGTACAGTGTTCCCCCGATTTGATGCCACCCCACCAATAACAACCTCCAAAAAAGACCACTTTTTTCCAGTGCAGTGAAGTTTATCACTGGACTGGTCGGGAAAAATACGAAACCCTGAAAAAAGATCAAAAGATACCGATAATTTCTGGCTTACTACAACTCAATAGGAATCCCCTTTCTTCAGGTCGGAAGAAGTGAAATGCTTGGCGTGGTAACTGATAGGGTGGACCGCGCTTTTCGAACACCAGGTTGAGTCCTATTGTCTACGTTCGGTGCGCAGTCCATATACTGACCTAGCTTGTCAGTTCAGCTTACCGCATCAAGGGGTATTCCCACAGTTTGCAACGGTGATTGGTTTAGTCGTTCCAGTTACAGCTAACAACACTTCAAAGTACTGATGAGTTAAATCGCCCTATGGCGACTCATTTGCGCGCTGGTTGCCTCAGCTGTAAGATCCCATGCGCCTGGATGATCACATCATGAGAGATGTGTTTCTGTTCCTTAAAGGTAAGACAGGGATCATTTAGCTCGGTTGAAAAAGTGCAAGGTTGTTAAAGATAACCAAAATAGGGTTGATGTTATCGTCGTCCATCAGGTTACATGACCTTAATTCGCATACCGAATCACCATTTGCGGAAAAGTAATGTTTTCCGTGCCCAATTCAGAGTGCCGCAAGCAGAAAGGTGGTCAACCTTTGACCTGGCAGAGAGGTATGGAAACGATTATGAAAGGCTTGGGTACTATCGGTGCGACTCGCTTTCCAGGATGGGATTAGCGTGATCACTCTGTGCATAGTTGTAGATGCTGCAAGATATAGCTCATAAGCGAAGTCAATGCTGTTCTTGTTGTCATTTTCTATCCAGATTGCTTAAATGAGTGTCTGAAGGTGTAGGCACGTCGAAATGCTTGTGGTAGACTAACACTAGGTCCCTTCCTCATTCACTTTTATTCTTTTCTCTACAAGGCATTCAAATTATGGTTGCACGGCATCGAGAAATCAATTTTGAACACTGATGTGCTGTCGACGATGATAATAATACATGACGTTGAGGCTAAAATTAGTTCTCCCACTACGGAAATACATTCGACTACGGGGATTCGGACAAGTGACTAATGTACCAACGTTGGTACTTGAAAGTGTTTAACACTACCATATAGGGTGTCCTTTCATTGGTGGCGGATTACGAAGACCGACAACGAAACAGCTCAGAGGAAGATGGGGCGGTCAATGGCAAAGAAAAACAAACTGAGTCAAAGTATTTTGTCTCGGTTAGCGAGCCTTCCCGGAAGAATAAGCTTTTTGGCTCCTAACATCTGTCCTTGAAACAGCTCACTACCATGACCGAAATCCGTGGCTCAGCAAATTTTTCAAGAACGGTATCAACATGGATTGCAGATCCAAAAGCTTCATAATGGAGGTTTCTAATAAAGGCTTCTAATGAAGATGAAAAATATATCGGTACATGCTGCCCATTTGTTTGCTCGTCATCTCATCCGACCGGCTAGTAACGGCAAAAGACATGATCCAACATGCGAAAACATGAGCACACAAAACACCACTGTCAAAAAGAGATATGAGAACAAGGAACTGGAAGTACACGATGAGAGTGAAAGCGCTAAGTTACACTGAGATAGTTACTGGGGACGCGAAAAGAAGACAGAACAGAGTCAAGACGGGGAGCACGGCATTGTAGGGAAGGAAAGCGGGTAGGATACGGTGACGTTCATCCCGGCTTTCCACATGCCCTTGCATGGTTGAGCTAATAAAAAAGTCATTTTGCTTTGATCAGGTTGGGTTTCAGAGACCGGACAGCCAAATTTACGAGTGATCTTCCCGATGAAGACAACATGAGGCAATTGAACATTTGGATATCAACGTCTCTGGTATCTTGTTTCCTGATGTAAACGGACATCCGAAAGACTGTTCAGCCATCCGCACACCCAGCTTCAATATTTTTATTCATTTTAGTTCCGTGTTCATACAGCCCTGTATAAGTCTCTGGTACTGGCGCTTTGCAAGCATGTTATGTTGGTGCCACAACAGTTTGAGGCTGAATTAAATTGGAAACTAAATGAATTCAGTTGACTTTGCTAGTATATGGTTTGTTCTTCAAACTTAGTTCAAGTACATCAGTGGCAACAAGTGATGTCCCACACAACCCAGACGAGTTGATTCACACGCAATAGTTTCTGATACGGACAAAATCAAGCCAAAACAACAATGAAAATAGTTTGTTGCACAAAATTTGTTATGTCCACATACCGCGAACGTTTTGGAGTTAGTGGTCTCTTGTAGTGTGTGGAAGTAACCTTGGCATCGTTAGAAGCAGACATCAGGGTTGGCCGTTTGTTGGCTGCGGTGACAACGGAAGGACCACAGTTCGGAGCAGGTCGGTGCAACATCTTGGAACCGTGGCCATTCAATCTCGCCCGAACAATAGAACGGGCGACGTTCAAAACAGAGAGAGTTTTGTGTTGGTTTACGTGGGGGCGCTTAGAGCAAGTTGGTTCTTGATATTTGGCGGCGATCTATAAAACGAATTCGATAGGATCACAAAGTGATTCAACAAACCGAAAAGATGAACTATCGAATAAATGCGATTCCCGGGGCCACAAGCGAAAACACGATTGTATTTGGAGGATTTCGTTCCCGTGGCCTTCTAAAGCAAGGGTTCAATTCCACGATGTCATCGCGGGATATAACCTACCGAAACTTAACACAACGCCTTGTTGGGTAAGCAAAACCGGTCAGTCATTTTCTGGTTTTGGAGCCCACTGTATCTTGCCAGTCACTAGCAGTAGTAGCAAAAAACTTTTGCAGCGTCAGATGGTGAATAGTCCGCAGTCAGTCACAAATCAATCGATGAATATCGATCGCAAAACGGGGGAAATGAGGCTGATTTCAGTGTTCTCCTAAAAAATAAATGTTGTACTGTGTGTGATAATCACATCCATTTAACAAAGCACCCCTGAAGGCCGAGCCACCCCAAGCATGAATACGCGGCATCAGCTCATTTCTTCTCACGGAAACCCGTCCAGATGAAAATCCTTCAAAAGGTGAACGGCCTTGTTGTCGAGGGCCACAATATTCAAGAGACTGATATCAGTAGAAGGTAGCGTTCGGATATGTACAATCGAGATGCTGCCACGCGTGTTTTTCAACAGCGACTACGCACGTGTCACACAACAAGGAAATAGCTCTGCCGCTAGGTCTATTGAGTAGGTGCACGAGACTCATGCTGGTGGCGCTTCCAGTCGAGTTAGGCCCCGCGGTAGCTCACTATTCATGATTAATGGTTTGTACCTACTTCACCGACCTACTTTATCACAGACGAAATGGGTTCTGTTGCACTTTGGATGCAACTCTGCATTCGAATTTGTTTTGGTTATTGTTGCCCTGGTATGTCTGAATTTAAGCAATGTCCCCTCAAGTGCAGGCAAACGAAACCCGAAATCAAGGTCACTTTTAGGTCGTGTTCTCACACTCATAGAAATATATGCTTCACACATTTTTGATGGGGTCGGTCACAGAATCCGCAAGAAATAGAAATCATAACTTGTCGTGCAAAAAAGGGATTGAGGGAGCGCTAGTTTACGCGCCTGTCCAATTAACCCGCGAATAAACTCATAACCTCAGGTTATCAGCAGTTGATTCGTATACGGTGTACTCAAGAGGTCGTGCCTGTGTAGAAGGTTTCTTATCACCAGTAAGCAAGTAAATGTTGGAGTAGAAAAAATAATAGTCCCTAGACAGTGCATCTGCCCATTTCAGACAGTATAAGAACGATGGACACAGTACAACAATAGGATATGAAGAATGCAGTTGTTGGAGAAAGCGTATCTAGAGGCATCAACGTAGAAGTTTGCAGATGACCCTTAAGGGTAGAAAACGGAAGTAAACCTGCTGCCGGCCCAACACTGTTAGAAAAATTCAGGCTGCTCGTAAGTAAACCATCATACAGGTGTAGTGAATGAGTAGTGAGCCGCTGCCGAGGTTCCGTAAGGCCCGCAGAGGTGACCCGGACTTGGTGGAAAATATACTGATGCTAAAAAAACTGCGGCCAACTGAACGAATGAAACTCGGGGCCTCTGGAAGGATCTGGAGCAAAGTGGCATGCATGCATAATGTGCCAACCTTAATATTTCACACTGTCCCAAACCAAACTTAAATTTCCGAGAAGGTGGACAATGTCGGACCGAAAGAACGAGAGGATAAGGGTGCCACAATTGGCGACCACAGCGAAGTGACCTTAAAGCGCTTTTGTGAATACGCCAAGCCTTCCCAAACGTATTCGTCCGTTCGTTACTTCAGGCATTTCACACTTATGATCTCTACTGGTGCACAACAGCTGGAATACAAGTCCGCTGCGAACTTACTAGAAATCTGGAAATCCAGCCATTTTGGCATCAATGCACTGCAGAATATAAACAAACGGAGATTCAATCAGGGAATCTACAGATGGACAAATTAAGTAGCCTTGAGTCTCGCGGGTGTTCAAAGTGGTTCCTACACTGATTCGTTTTCAAAATTAACTGTTCAGGGATTCCGAAACACAAGGGACCGATGATTAATGACAACCAGGTGCCCTCACTCACCAGGTTAGACATCTGGCGCAGGAACCCGTGGGCGCCCTTATGTTACCGCCGTTCCTTGGCGAACCTTGTTTCAAGCCTAAGGGGAAGAACACTAGCAAAATGCAAGAATTTGCCCGGTTTTGATGGCGCTTCCCGTTGAGGGCTAATAGGCCCCACTTTACAGTGGTTATTAGCAAAAATGGAAGTAGAGCAGCTGGTACTTTGATATGATCTAGATAAAGGAGGATAAAAGAGGTTAAAGGGACTTCACCATCAAACTGCTAGAGTCCATCAAAGTTGAGACCACCTATGTGTACTAGTTCAGAGGCGCGAGTTTTCTGTTAAGAAACTGGCATGTGCACACAGGCGTATACACGCACACACACGTCTAGAGAATAACCAACATGTAGTACCAACAGTGAGTGAGAAACTTTATTGCAGTGGATTAGATGTGGAGCGTGCTGAACAACACTTACATCGGTGAAGTTCTTTTCATTTTCCGTTTTCAATACTCCTTTATTGCTCTGAAACCCGTTTGCACGTGTCGACCTAGACCCTACGTGCGTAGAGGCAGAACGCAATCGCGATGTTGCCCGCAGTTTAGCTGCGCGAAGCTTGCCCTGGGCAGTGCGTTTGGCAAGAGCTTCTCGACCTCGCACAGGGTTGCGGAGGCTGACTGCGCTCGTCTTGAACCCATTTTCTACCGTTGATGAATGCTTTTGAGCGGCTTGGCGATGCAGTATCTTGCGGGAGCGAAGCTGAGGTCCATTGGAAGGTTTGTTTTTTTGACGCAGAGAGACGTACATGGCTTTACGCAATTCACGTTCTTCTTTCCAGGAAATCCCAAGAACATTGTCCTGAACCAAGCGTAAAGTTACAAACAGGTTTTAAGTATATCAGTTTGGGATAACACTTATCGTGACTACGTAAAACAACATTTACCCTGATTGACAAAAAGCTTTATCAGTAAACGAAGACGTCTTACAGCTTAACAATGAACACAGCATAAAATCCATAGCATCTTTACAAGAGATAAATATATTAACCAATGTGTATGGTCTCACGAATAATATGCCGGCAAAAGGCGTTTCTCGTCAGCACACAAAAATACTCAAACATAGGTATATGTTGGCCTTCTACGCAGTTTGTGGACATGTAACACGTGCTGTCAGCTAAAGACTACAGGTATACCTAACTTGTGGCAAATTCACCCGATACCCGTTTTCCAGACAGTTTTCGTTTCCTTTTGATTTGAAAATACCTCCCGAACGTACTGACTGCCTTCTGCACCGTTATCTCTATATACTACCCATTTACACTCTGACTGCCCATATCTGTACGTTTGTGTATCACTTACTACTTACTCGTTGTCACTTCTAGAAAGCCCTGCTGCCTCACTGCCCCTTTTTCTTATCCTGCTGATGGCGCTGTTGTTGATTGTACGTTCTGCTTAATTCATGTTTATTAACCCATTTGTCCACAGAACCAGTTGTCAAACCAGTATTTACCCCCCTTTTGCTTCTGTTCCTACTATCTACTGAATAAGAGGTGTGTATAGTCCTGTAAGGTCCTTAGCCGCCCGGATCTTACAAGCATTGCGGGCAAATATCGGTGTCCGAAATTGCTCCTTCAAGGGGGATGCACATAGTAAAGGGTCGAGTCACATAGAATGGAGTCCATCTAGATCAATTTACGCAGAAACTTCCATATGATCCAAAAAAGATGTGAACCTTTGATAACGTCAAGTTCTATTGGAAGAAAAAAGACAATGTATCATTCTAGAAGGAAACTACTCATAAGTTTGCTGAAAACTCTTCGACTGCAAGAAAATATACTGCGAAATCTCGAATAGCGTAACAAATGAAACATACGGCGACCTTTTTGCAGCACATTCCATTGACATGAGCGAGATTCAGCTGAGTTTCCATCAAAAAACCAAATGGGTATTTCGCGAACAACGTATCATTGTTTTGTTTGTACTAACGTATGTTGATCACGGCCTATTAAACACTGAATGCATGCACGTAATTTCGGGCCATAACAATGTCGAATCAAACGATACCATCCCATTCGATAGAAGGTGATAGGTGAAAAAAATGATTTAGAAGGTTGAAAAGCAAAATAAGCGCTCAGACAAACGGGTCATTTGACCGCCTCTGCTGGAGGGAAAGCCCGGGCCAGCGGCTACCACATGAGAGTGCTGTTTGGAAGCCATATGGAGTATTGTGAATTCAACTAGGTGCAACTCTCCACAAGATAGTGACTCCGGAGATCTAGTAGCGTTGAAAGGATGAGGTAACTAGTTCCGCTGACTCCAGGTGTTATTATTCGGTTGAAAAAAATTCGTTTCAGAAAACAATCTCAATATAGGGGCAGTAAAAGTTAAGGCAGTATGTTGCGTCAAGGGAATTAGAAGTTCCTGTTCATTATGCAGGAATCACACTATGGTTGGATTCCAAGGACTGCTGCAATTGTTGCACTCCCTTGGAGATGGTATCCCCAGAACGGAACAGATGTATAACGCCCACACCAAAAAAACACGTAGGCTACAAGGCACTACTTGTAAAGTTGGCGAAAACCTTTGGAGAGCTGTTGGTTCCGCCCTTCTGAGGCTCGTCAGGTGGGCCTAGTCCTCCAATTTCCGCTAACCTTATTGCGCACTTAAACATGGAACTGCATGTATGTGCACTTGCAAACAGAAGTGGTGTTGATGGTGGTGTTGACTGCATTCCTTGTTGATAGAGCCCATTAAGTTATGTGTCACCCAAACTAACGAGCCAGTTCAGTGGGTTCTCAAATTTTGCCTGAATCAATGTACCACAAAACCGCTGTGCTTTCTGAGTAGCACCCAACTGAAAAACTGGTCGGTCTAAACTCAATTTTCTATCCCCATACATTTACTACCAGGGATCGACCACCGAAAAATCGGAGATATTTGAAAGAAATTCCGAAGAAGTGGGCATTCACACACAGCAAACGCTAGCCAGTCATTCAGTGACGTCAGTGAAGTTAGTATTCCACAGTTGGTAGCGAATAGAACAGTTGAGCATTTTCTTTGTTTAGTCTGTCTGCGCCTAGGATGATAAAAAGATGTCTCACGAGACTTCCTTATTAGGACCTACTGGCAAATAAAAACACACTTGTAGGCGAGTTGCCTAACTCACTTACATCGCTGGTTTTAGCTGGTAAGCGCTTCGGTCGACGGGATCGTGTAACGGGCGACGAGCTGTGATCAGACATGAGTCACTTATGCCCTTCGTCTTGCGATACAACAGCAGCCTTTTCTACAGTTCTGAAATAGAAGGAATTGTATTGAAGATTGGTAGAGGTGCCTCATTGAAGAAAACAGACAATCCGATACAAATAAGACACCTCTGAAAGAGCATAACGGTGAACCAAAGGAAAGCTGTTCCACTACGCAATTTGCTCAGGTAACGGAAGTCAGGCTAGCTATTCGTTGGTCCTACTAATAATTTCCATCCCGCAAAAGAAGACGATTGCGGGGAGAGTCAAAATATTCCTGACGTGCGATGCTCCCCCTCAACAATGGCTTACATAAAAAGCATTCCATTTTTGTCCACTATTAATGCAATTGGCCTTGCTGCAAACCCCTTCTCAGTAGACTTCTGATGAGCTCTTACGGTAGTCAAGACTAATAAGGAACTCTGTCCAGCTTATTTAGCCTGCTAATTATAAGCTAAATAAGCTATTACACCAATCATCCGAGCTACGCGAAACAAGATATCATCATATGTGATGTGTACTAACATCGTCAAAATTACAAAACTCAATCGTATAATACTTGAAAAATTTGTTTTACTGTATAAAACATTGGCCACGAAGCACAAGTAGCCACCCTCACGACTAGAAAGGAAGATCACATCGAGCAAAGCTATCGAGAACGGGCGAATAGCTCAGTTGGAGTATGTGATATTACTTAGTGCGGGGCATAAATGAAGGCTACGTTGCATTCACGCTTTTCCAGTGGATATCCTGAAAAACACTCTATAAGCAAACAATGGGTACTTGTATAAAGTGCATCTTATCCGTAAGTGCCCACGGTTGAGGGACCCTACTGTTTAGTAAAAGGAGGGCGCAAAGCAAGCTGTTGTAGTTTGCTGATATTTACAGGGAAAAGGCTCCTGGAGGGATAACAGCTGTCGAGTTAGTTCAGACAAAAAACAGAATCAGAGAAAACTAGTTCGACACTGAGATAAGGAACAAGTGAGTAGTGCAAAGCAGTGAAGCTTCATAAAGTTCCCAGTAAACATTGATCCGAATCTTGAATGGTTGGAATAGATATCAGTCTTTTCCATTTAGAAGCACGACGAATTTGACAGTAGGCCGTAACAGAACACTAGCGTTATCCCCCTTAGTGTTCGATATACGAATCACTGTTCTAGACGTCAACCTAAAAGCTCACAGGGAAAGATCTTGGACACCGACTGAGAGGTTGGTGTTTGAAGGCCTGTATCCTCTTTGGTACCCTCAAAGCAGCTCAATTGTCAAACTTCCTTGGGGCTACAGTGTAGCCACGTAACAACGGATTATCAGAACTTGGACTGATTTACCGTTTAACAACAACACAAGCAAGCGGGGCAAACGACAAAGGCCAAGCATCAATGCTTGAGAATAAACATCGAAGCACGAAATAGTCTCACGCCGAAAACAGAATCCTTACAGAGATGACAAGGAGCGTGTCGAACATGTTCTTGGCACCCCATTCATGAGTGTCTATTCGAAGGTTGTTCACAAACTAACATGGCTCCTAGCACAAATCAAATGCGACTAGAAAACGTGCCTTGTTTTGAAACTCAAAGTCAAAGAAATACGTTCAGCTTCTTCTGCCTCGTTCAACAGCCGTAGGCCATCATACCATGGTGTGAAGTCAACGAAGGCATCAGCGGCATTTGGGGTGGCCGACATAAACTAAAATACGGAAAGCGGATGAAACTGGTTAGTATTGCCATTATTGCCTAGAAAGGGCATGTCACGATAGTGCTTACTTACCACTCCATGTGCGCCTGCTGACTGGTCACTCTTAAACATACACAAGTGCACATCACGGCTCCTAGGATATCTCCAATCTGTCGGGATTTACAGTTGCCCAGGTAAACGAACTTGTCTGCCACATCAATCGGATCACCTGAAAACACTAGGACTGGGTTTGATTCCACCCAACTTTACGGTACCACTTTACGCTTTACAGGTGAGAAGTGCATGCCGAACTGTTCAGCAGCTATTTAAAGGTTTGCATTTCCAAAGGGTCTGATCGAAGGAGGGCAATAACTTCGGCGTACTCAATGTCCGTGAGCGAATACCCAGAAGAATTTCAATCCCCGAGGTGTTAGAAGCAAGTAGGGAAGACTCAAGCAGTAGATCAGTTAGGAAGTTAAATAGAAAGGGCGAAAGAGGACATGCTTGTCTGACACCACTGGATGTGATGAACTCATGAGAGAATTTACCGGAAAAGGGAGTAGGCATATAGAACCTTTATAATGGACGGAAAAATAGGAGAGACACGCTTCATCGCGAGGCATTGCAAGTTTCTGACGATCAACGGGGTCAAACGCGGATCTGAGACAAAGAATGGCCATCACTGTTTGAACATCGGAAGGAGTGGTGCAGTTCTAGCACTTGTTGCAAAGCGAAGATGTGATCGATAAAAGCCCAGCCAAGGCTGAACCCAGCTTGATTCTCGCAAAGCTGAACCTCCCGATGACGGGTCAACCTACGTAAGACAATACCAGAGAGCACCCTGGACACCATGGATACTAAAGTAGTGTCACAATGGCTTTTGGGAGATGTTCTTGCACACTTTTTCAATATACGAATCGTTGTCGAGACACTCCATTATCGGTGTTCTTTCCTCAATCCAGATATTTTGGAGTAGGGTCGTCAAGATAGCCATGGGGACTCGCCACCTTTTTTGGAGATTGCAATATGCAAACCATCTGAACCAGGTGCTTTGTTGCGCTGAAGCGATGAAGCTGCACGCTGGACTCCCATTGTCGAGAAGAGACTGGCATCGACGCTCAACTCGTGTTAATTTGGTCCTTCCAGAGACGGAGCTGATGGCGGCCAGCTGAGCTGTTCTTCAAAGCGTTCAGCCCATCGTTCAAGACGATGTTTCCATGGATAAATCGAAGTTTCATCCTCTTCGGAGATAGCCTCACTAGCATCCGCCTTCATCGGAACAGTTTATCTGGAACAGGGTGCAAGTGTTTCCCATTACAGAGGCTCTTTCCACTTCCCGGACTTTTGCGATCAATCAGTATTGTCTGTCAGTGCTTCACTGAGGTATGCGAGGGATCTCGGACAAACGGTTCAAAAAGCTGCCAGAACGGCGAGACGGCTCAGTTGTTGGGGCGCGAATTTACTGATCGGAAGGTCCGTGGTTCGCACCCAACCTCTGCTTCTCGAATTCCCCTGTCTAGGCTTGGACAACCTGGCAGCATCCCAGCCCTCGTGCTTCCTTCAGGTGGCGTGGCAGTTAGTCACCGAAAGGGTGCTACAGCTGAACTACTCTTCTTTCACTTCTACCCAATCGTCATCCAAATCACCATTTTTCCCATCGAGTCCTGGAAGCTTCTATGCCAGGTCAAATCGATATTGTTGAGCTACAGAGAAACTTTGCAAGTGACGAACTGAATGGCTCTGCATCAACCAGCGTGTGTACGTACAATCCAGGGATCGGAGTCCAGTGGCGTACCATAAGATGAACGACAAATTTGCACCGAAGCTTGTCACTAGTAGCTGGTTGCCACATAGTCCAACTGAGTCCACGGCAAGTATGTAGTTGGTGGCCTCCAAGTCGCAAGATGTGAGCACTTATGTTAAAAGATTATGCTAGCTAAAAACAATTGTTGTTCGACAAACAGTTGAGGAAGTCGGTCCCCATCGTTTGTGCTATGAGCGTCAATCCTGAATCGGCCACCTAGATGGGCCTCCTTAGGACTTATTCGGCCGACCCGCGCACTCATATCATCACCATCATCATCGATAGCATGACATCAGTGTTCAACACCGATGCTTCACCACCGTACAACCATGATTTATTTGAAAGCCTTATTGTGAATAAAAGAATAAAGGTGGACGGGGAAGGGACTTAGCGCCAGCTTACTACAATCATTCCGAGGTGCTTACACCTCCAGACATTCATTCAAGTGATCTGAATAGAAACTGACAACAAGAACGCCATTGACATCGGTTGGCAGCCATATCTTGAAGCGTCTCCAACCAAGCGCAGTGGGGATCACGCGGTCCCTATCCTGGAAGGCAAGTAGCACCGACAGCATCCAAGCGTTTCGTAATCTCCTTCATACCCCTCTGCCAAGTCAAGGGTTGGCCACCTCGCTGCTTCCGCCGCTCTGAGCTGGGCACGGAAAACAGCACTCTCTTCGGAAAACGATTGTTTGGCATATGCA
>SJOL01003062.1:135909-180849 GCA_004794785.1 Opisthorchis felineus | reverse complement strand
ATCCGTGAATCCGTGAATCCGTGAATCCGTGAATACCTTTTATTTCTTCCATTAATGTACATCGTATTTCCGGTTCAGCTGAGTTCTGAGCTTTAATTGAATCCCTTGAGTCCGGTGGTCGATGTCCTAAAAGTCTTGATAATGCATCTGCCTGACCGAACGTGTGAGTCAATTAAAACTTGATGCTAATGTTGTAACCCATCTTTGGGGTCGAATGGCAGAATAGATAGGAATGCCTTTCTTGGATCCAGACACCGCTAATAACGGTTTGTGGTCAGTAATTAATGTGAATTTGCTGGCATAAAGCAGCTTTCGGAACTTTTTCACTAAAAAAAACAATCGACAGAGCTTCTTTTTCGATCTGACTGTAACTTCGTTCTGCAACTGTCAAAGATCGAGCGGCATGGGCTATGGCTTTTTCCGAGCCATCTTCAAACGTATGTGAACTGAGTGCTCCCACGCCGTAGCTGGATGCATCGGTCACAACAGTGATATCACGGGACGGGTCGTAATATGTCAAAAGTTGGTCGGAATTAAGCGTGGCCTAGTATTCAGTCCCATCCTCGCGCTGGCAAACATACTGCCCCGCGCTGAGAACTTAAAGAGCAGTGCTACACCCTTTTCTCGCTTGTGCCTTTCAGGTGAACGACAACCGCAGAACGACGAGAACACAATCGACCCGGGAAACTTGGGCAAAAGCCTCGATCCTGTGTATCAATCCGTGAATCCATGAATCCGTGACACATTGCACTATGGTGACATTTCGAAAATGCCGCCGCCATAGTTCAAATTGGATACACACCATCTTTGAAGAATATGATAGTTTCTGCACAAAGCAGGAAAGTAATAATATTTCCTGAAACAAACGTTCGTCCCGCTGTTTGCCCGTCATCTCCAAACAAAACTGTGTGTTTGTTTTGATCTGTAAATTTTAGAAAACCCCCGGGTGCTTCGGTCAGGAGGGTGTGCTGCGTGACCCGCATCTCCTCTGCTGATATCCAGCGGTTCGTCTACACATCGAGGCGATTTTCTCGCGAAATGCACTCAAATGGTTGTGTGAATGGCAGCCTTTCAGACGTCTTTCCATCAATTCCGCTCCAGGATTCTGTCTCGAGCTCTCCAATGATAGGTATGAACGGGCTGTCTAGCAACGAAGTGGCTGCGCGGATAAAGTACCTTGGACTCAATGTGTCCACTCAACTGAACGCCGCCGGTAATCCAGGCAGTGTCTTCTTCAATGAGGATCGATCTCGGACGAATCTAATCATAAACTATTTACCACAAAGCTACGATCAAAACGACCTCCAGAGGCTTTTTGAACGCGTTGGTCCTATCCGTCAATGTAAACTCATTCGGGACAAGGTAAGTGTGCGTTGTTCCGTTTTCACCATGTTAGAACACCGGTGCTAGTTTGTGCTACGGCTTTGTTGACTTTGTCAACCCTCAGCATGCTGCTCTAGCGATCCAGATGTATCACGGCTATGAGACTGAGCAGAAAAGACTGCGCGTGGCTTATGCTAGTTCAGGCGGTAGGCGCTTCACGCCTAGTCATCGTTTGCCTTCTGTGGCTAATGCTGTTGGTGCTGCTGGGTGTCTGACTAACGAAGTAACCAACGAGAATGTTATCGGGTGGGAAGTGTTCGTTGTAGGCATTCCGATGGAATGGACGGAAGCAGATCTTCTGGTAAGTTTTCATTCATCTTTCTGACTTTTTTAGCGACTTTTCAATAATTTCGGGAACGTCATTCTCGTCCGGCTTTTAGCACCACAGTTATCTGAATCACCCCCGAGTCATAAAGCGCGCATGAGTTCTCCGGCTCTTAACGGCGCTGCAAGCGATATGAGCTCAGAATCAGCTGACGGAAGTCGTCTGACGACGACAGCCTCCGTAATCTTTGAGGAACGATCTAGGTAAGTATCATTTTCATCCTTCACAATGTTTTAGCGCTGAGCAATCTGTTTTCCGTCTTAATGGTTATCATGCACCGGAATGGTCTTCCCCATTGCGTCTGCGTATAATAGGATCGGTTACACGTGAAACATACGGACTATTTTGCCTCCCGTCTCGCCAGTCGCCTGCATTCGGCCTTTCTCGGTTGCCGAATTCTCAAAACTCAGCAGAGCACTTTGAATCTGAGGTGCTCAGTAACCTTCTCAATCGAAAGGCTTTGGGGTCGTCAAACTGTTTGCCTAATGGTGAGCATTACCAGTATATTTTACTTATCTCTCAGGGCCACTGTCCAAGTCGGTGGATCCCACCTCATTGCAATTGTCTTCTGAGTTACATTCAACCGGCACTTTTCCTCATCCACGGGCAATAATTCGCAACAAAGGTTAGTTGTTCTAACCGTAATGGATGCTTTGTTGTATAACGCTCAGGTCGGGTTCACGTTTAACACATTTCTACTTTCCGTTTTAGGTGACGGGCAGTCAATTTTAAACCCCCATGGAAATCCTCTGGAGCTCTTGGAACTTCTTGATGGACAAGCGGCCTCGAACACGTCGAATTTGTTGGGTGGTAATGAACGTTTTGCAAGTCGTGACCTTTCCCTTGTGAATGCATTAGCTGTCCAACGGGCATCTGAGCAAGAAGCCTCCAGGCTTGAGCATTCCTTACGTGGCTTGACAGCCAACCAATCACAAACATGGACGTTTCCTCACCGCTCTGTGCTTGGTTCAGGGTCAGACGCAGCCCGAGGTGCTGATTCTATTGCTTCGGGATTGCTGTCGAATACCGTGAAGCGTCTTTCAATCAAAACACCGGTCATTGCAAGCACAGTATTATCTTCCATGTCCTCACAGCGTGGATGTCAAGTAAATGTGTGGCTCAAGCTAGAGAACTTGCAGCCCACCGGGTCATTTAAAGTGCGAGGAATGGAAAATGTTTGCCGCAAGGTGAGTGTCGCCGTTTTCGCTGTAAAATAATGGTACCAGGATGACTCAATCACCAAATTCAGATGTGCTGCTGTGTAGAATAGACTTCCCATTTTGATTTTTTATAGATCTAGTAAGCGGTGTCGTTATTCTCTGGTATATCAGCGTCGTTTTTAGCCTCTGAGCCACGAATGGGAACTTAAGCTTCCCATGATTGGATATATCGCGTTAACCAGCAGCGAAATGTTCCGCGTTTCGAATCTACAGTCCGGAAGCCTGAGATCCCACCGACGACTTATATGGCCTTTTGAATTTGGCTGTACTTTCTCAGGTGTCGCTGTTTGTTCCTCAAGCTGACTTGGAAAAAGTCACTCGTATGACGTGCCATACTATGTATGAACAAGACAGGCATTGGGTATATCGACACCCGAGAGTTTTAGCCAGACTCCTTGCAGGCTGAGGCGGATGGCAACACAGTCGTAGACGGAGACTCAAAGTAGCGGCGATCTGAGTACGTTAAATTTCTGGAAAGCAGGTGGATGATTTGGCATTTGTCACTCATTCGGTTAATTACTCTCCGTCGTGTGAGATAACGGTTCAGTGGCAAATTACCGGAGGCTCCCCAAAATGCGTCCATCCGAGGAAAATAAATGAACCCACTAAAGGAAAGAGCACAGGTTCCACTGACGGGAAATTGAGCAGATTGGCGAAACGAACCTACCGCGGTCGTTTTGCCACGTGTGTTCAACCACTATTGCGCAGACACCCGGGGCCTGTCCCACTTGACATGCAGATTTTAGTGGGTCTCAATGAGAATTCGGTTTTCAGTGTAACCGCTGACTGGGAGAGTGGAACAAGTATGATGTTCTCTTACACTTGGTTCGGTCCTCTGGACGCTGTTTGGGTAAATTAAGCTGGAGGGTTACCTTGTAGCATTGCTTCAGCCACTGGTAAGTATATTCCTCATCTGCCGTCTACAAGACGTGCTAGGCTAGGTGCCTTAGGTCGTTCGTTCGGAGTGCATTGCGCGATTCCTGTGAAATGCGCGTTGGTTACCAACCTGATCACCATTCAGTAACTTACCACTGTCTGTCATAGAAGTGACTTATTTACGCCATAGAATCGAATCACTATCAGTCAAGTGCTTGCAGCTAGTTGATACTGAGCGAACTGTGCAAAACCCGATTCTGTATCCATGTTTGAAAGATAATTGTCTACACAATAAGTGCGTCTTTTCAACGCACAATGCTCTCAGTTAGTATTGAATCAAGCAATCTTGACCCGCTTTGCTTAGTGCGATTAGTCACACTGCATCTGCTCAAGTCAGCTGTTTCGCGGCGAGATATGCACAGACTGCAACCCAATTTTGTTTTCGGTGAACTGGACCTTCGCGGGAATGAAGACCGCAGTTTCAAACCCTCACTTGACCGTGGCGAGCACATTTTGAGTTTGTCCCGCAACCCTAGCAGGCTGTTGACCTTTTACAAACTCCAATTACCGGAGTATCCTTATGCGCCATTGCAGGTGACGCTGCCGACACACACCGCAAGTTACACGATGCTACATGGTAGTAAATAGTTTTTTTGGTTCCCCGATGGCCGGGTGCACCGGCTATGTGGCTGTGTTAACCTTATCCCTTAGTCGTCTCTATGACCGAAGAAACCCTTGCCGATGTCGATTCCGTTGCTGACATAATCTTTGGCCTAAATAGAAAATTGCTCCGTCGTGCCAGCGGGGCCTTCCGAAGCGGCTGTCGGGGCTACTGCTCGACCACGATCTGAAAGCACCGCAGTCGACACCCGGCCTACTCAACTGGTTCTATCAGCTATTCCCTACATGCGTTATAGTCAGTGACTGATCTTGATTCTATGTGCAATAGACAGGTGCTGTCGTATGGCTTGCCTGTTCTATAGTCAGCTGTGAGCCGTAGTCGAATGTGTGGATTTTGAGGGTGAATTTTTAATCAATGTTATGAAAACTAGTGTTTCTAACAACTGAGAACGCATTGGACCAGATCAGTATGAATGTGCAGTGGGAAAACAGGTGTCAGTTTCCTCCAAGGTCATTCCAGCCTCTTCCATCTGCCGCAAAGGAAAGTTATCTGGAAATTCAACTGATTGGAGCTATTAGGAGGTTTTGAGAACTCAGATTGGTGCCCTTTACGTCACCGTCAACGGTACGGCAAGAAGACTGTCCTAGTGAAGCTCAGTAGTTAGAGCGCGCATTTACTGACCAAAAGGTTCGTGGTTCGAACATGACCTCTGCATCTCGAATTCCTCTGTCTAGGCTTGGGCAGTATCTCAGCCCTCGTGCTTCCTTCTGGTGGCATGGCAGGCACCTAAAGGGTGCTGCAGCTGTACGATTTTTTCTTAGTAAACATAAATAAATAAATAAACTAGTGTGAGAGAAAACTACCGTGAACCGATTGCCTACGTCTCTCGATGACATTGAATTAACTACCCGAGCATTGTGTCAGTGGATTGATCCAGCATTTTTCCGAAGCATTTTAGGAATTCTAGTGGTAGGCATCAGCCAAGGTGTTCCACGCTGAGTTTCACCGAACTGGCACTGGATAACGACGTTAATCAGACACTGCGCTGAGTCCAGTGAGATGGTCAGCGCAAAGAGGGACGTTGTCATTTGCTTTTTGAGGACGACTCATGATTGTCGAAGGCGTTCTGGCCCTGATCACTCTGACACGAAAGTTGATGCCCTACACAACGATCTAAAAAAATGTGAGGCATTTGTAACCTGCAGTTCATCACCATCATTGATAGCAACACCAAATGACAACACTGACGCTTTACTGCCGCGCGACCATGTCGGTCTACTTCAATGAAGCATTATAATGCAAAGAAATGGAGCAGGTAGGGGGACCTGGAACTAGCCTACCACAAACGTCCGAGGTGCCTGCACCTCCAGCACTCAATCGGACAATCTGGATAGAATCTGAAAGTCACGTAGTCCTCACCCTGTAAGCCGAACAACACCCAAACTTTCTGTAACACTTCATTCCCGTCTGTCATGTCAAATTCCGTTCACCTAAGGGTTTCTGTCGCTCCGAATTAGGCACGGAATACGGCGCTCCTCTTGGCAGGCGATAACTCGATGACTTTTGTGTACATTGCTGGATGCATTCTTTGATTGAGTTCCGCCTGTCTCTGCGAAAAACCCGTCTCCTGTTGGTCAAAGGCCTGAGCTCGAGGTGGCTCAGTGGTTACCGCATGGACTTACTAACCGGAAGGTCCGTGTTTCGAACAGAACTCCGGCATCTTGACTATTGCCTAGGCTTGGACAACCCTCGTGCTCCCTTCGGTTGACATAACACTTGGGCACTGAACACTTGTTGGTGGTTACTATTATCAAAGACCTGAAGACTCCTCAGATCCTCGACCAGAAGTGGCCGTCTCGCAGCCGTACAACAATACAGCCGGCACCGTAACCTGATATACGCGTCCTTTGAAATCCACCAATATATTATTATGCCACATTTGGGACAAGTTGGCAAATGCAACCATGGTCTTTAAAATTCGTGCGTTGATTTCGTTTGTCACACTACCCTCAGCTGATGCAACTTCCACCTCACTCCTTGGATTCTTAGAGGTATGTTCAATGACTACGTCTCAGCGCGACTTTGCAATTTGTAGGCGCGGAGCTAAGGTTTACATAACCTTAGTCAGCTTTCCTAGGAACGCTTTCATTTTCCGCTCCTTTTCAAGAGTGAGAATAATTTCGTCTACATACTCCATATCGCTCCGAAAGAGTTGAGCAAGGGTTTTGACAATTCTTCCGGTGTTCGCTCCACCACCTCGTCGATAGCAAAATTAATGGAATATGGAGAGAGTGCGACCTCTAACCTGCAGCTGGTCTTGAGTTGAGCCCTACAAGATCCTTTTGCATTGGCCATTGGTATGTCTAATACCCGAAAGGTCAACACCTCCCAACAGGAATGTTCGGCAATACTGTTTTGACATTTCACAACTAGCGACACATCCAGCGTATTCGTGTTCTTATCAAGCCAGGCGGTGTTTGAGAAGATTCTCTGCCGGGCTTGCCGTTGTGACCGGAGAGATCAGCTGTGTCACCACAGTCAAGTCAGACGCCGAACCTCGGATTTCAATCTATCTGAGACATTCATCGCTAGAAACAAGACAGGGTTGTCGATTCGCAGGCACAGATACCGGAAATCTGGGAAGTTAGCTGATTCACAGTAACGTGATTAAAATGATCGGGATACATCAACGGTTAGAGTAATTGACAGATGGCCCAGTCGCACATCCAATGGTGCGCATGCATCCGAGCTATTGCCTTCGGGGTCTCCCCATCATTCGCGGGCGAAATTGGCAACTGTGACCACTTTAGAACATGCACGCGGACTTAGAGCTGAAGAGAATTATGATGGTGAATCGATCAAACGGACCAGAAAACCTGAAAGGTCTCACCGGATCAAAGTGAAGCCATGTCACCATTTGACTAGTTGAAGGCGTGTCCATGCCATGCAGACGGGACGAGCATTTTTACGAAAGCTTTCAGAAGTATGTGGTTATTTCTGAAGCCACTTTAATTGGTGAACTAGAGATACATTTTTCCAATATCCAATTGTTTCTGAAATGCCTTTTTTGTATTTGCTTTCTTAATTATTTTCAACATGCTTTCCATCTTCACTGTGCTCATGAGCCGCAGTGGCCTGGGAACATTGATTAACACTAGACAGTCCTGATCGATCAGGGTCTGGGTTTGTCTCTGCAAGTTTATTCGTTTATTCTATTCCGAAACAATGTCTTAGTTTAAAACAAAGTAGTAATGTCGGCTTTCTGTAACGCCTCGTGGTCGAAGGCTTAAGATGCGAACTCCTGACCGGAAAATCCCCCCCTGTTTTTTTTATACCGGACTTAGGCCCCTTGGCCTTCCTCAGTCTTCGTAGTTCCGCGTGTTTGCATTGCACTGATGCATGCGAAATCTCCCACAGTTGCATGGTTTTGTAATTTATTTGACGTTCTCCGCGGTATTTTACTCACAGCTTAAACCTGTTGTTAATCGCGATGTTATCTTGCCTCCTCTTCCAGTGGGCGGCCTCGGGGGTCACTCATGTTGTGTGCCCTAGTGGATGCAATGCTGCAGTTGCTGCTGGATTCTGTGCTCAGGCTTACGGTCTAACATGCACTGTAGTGATACCGGAACCTGTTGAAAACACAGTGCGTCGACGTTTGGCCATTGATGCTCCAGACACCAAAGTAGTTGTTCATGGGTCGGATTGGTTGGAGGCGAATCATCGAGCCGAGCAGCTAGTCAATGATCTCCAAGCTGGTCACCCAGGTGATTCATCGATACGCCTACTTCATCCCTACGATCACCCTGATCTATGGGAAGGGTACGAGGTCATTGTTGACGAATTGGCGCCCGACGTTGGGCAACCTGATGTCATCATCTTGGCCGTTGGTGGTGGTGGCTTACTGGCTGGCATAATCCAAGTAAGTCGTGCTGACCTTTCCAGTGGTCCGTTTCTTGCTTGTCGCTTCTGGATGAAAGGGCCAGTTGTGCTTGCTTACACCCTTTAACATATATTGAAATATTGGTAGCTCGGGTGCGTTTATTGGTTGTTGATCGGTTCGCCAACCTCGGCAAACACATCAACAGCCACCTGACCAACAACCACCCTTTAACATGTCAGACAGGTCCATATGGCTAAAGTTGCCGTCCTCAGGCGTTACAACCGCCGGGGTGGTCGCTTCTGTCGAAGTGACTGCACTGCAGGTGGGGTGCTCCGGCCTTTGTTCCCATGGGAGATGTCGCCTTTTTACTATTAATTTCTGCTTGCAGCTCTTACCAGGTAGCCGAATGAATTCTGCCATGTTTTATTTGATTTCAAATGGTTCCATTTATAAGGCATCTTCGGACTCGCAAAGAACAATGATGCACTGGCTAATATAGTATTCCAGATTGCTGTCACACTTTGGCAGCGATCGGCAACGGAAGTTGCGAAGTTTCGTGTGCAGGGGAGTCAAGTCCGACAGCTTGATTGATTCGTCAGAGTACTCCGTGGATATGCATTTTCTGCTCTCCTGGCTTAATTCTAGCCTCACAGGTAGAACCCGCTCGCACCCACCCATTATTACAGGCCACCACTGGGCAGCGCTCCAGTCCCAATCCACTCATCGGTGAACACAGCCAGTAACTGCAGTGATAGGTGACGACGTAGACTAACTTATTTACTGTAGTGTCCCTGAACAGCGGCCTACTACGGTGGACTTCGAGTCCCTTTACATTCCTGGGTGACTGCAGCCGTTGAGCTCAGTGATTCATCGGCTACTGTGCGTCAGCATTGCGCACATCCGGTCGCCGCATGCTCCGTCCACTGCGACTGTTACCATGCCAGTGAAATAATGGAACAGTGCCCATACCGTTTCTCGGAATTGCGGGTGCTCTGGGTACTATAGTAGAGCAGTCCTGTTAATTCATCTATGAGATATGTGCTGACTATCCCTTTCAATAGACTTTCCTGTGATCGAATACTTGCTGTAATTTTTGTTACGTCGGTTATTTACGCTGTCATCTTTCAGGGTTTGTGGAACCGTGGTTGGTCTTCAACCCACGTGGTAGCTGTGGAGACTGAAGGTGCTGACTGCCTCAGTCGCTCGATGAAAGCCGGACAACTGCTTCTGGTTCCTCGCGTCAATAGTATTGCTACTTCCCTCATAGCCCCAGTTCTAGCACATCGCAGCTGGAATCTCGCCCAGTTGCAGTCACTGACCCCCGTCATCTGCACAGATTTGGAGGCTTTGGATGCCGTTAAACGTTTTCTTGGTGAGTCTCCTAATCTCTCATCATCCATATTCCTTCGTTATCCAACAACTCTGGTTATCCGCGCTTTGTCCTCAGTCTCCTTGCTCCTTATTTTCGCTGCAGCTGAATGAGTCTTGCATACAAATGAATTACTTTTGTCCATGCTGTGTGGGTGAATTCTGGGTGTTTAGAAATTATTGCGGGGTTGGTACAATTATGGGTTCTTTAAACAGCAGTGAAGTCTGTATCAGAAATGATGTTGCATTCATTTCTACTGTGAACAAATCTTTTGCATGTCATCAATGCCTATTGTATGATTCCAACGAAAACTGTTCTTATGTTTGGCGTGAGCGGTGGCAATAATTCCTCTACATTTCATCTACCTTTGTCAGATGACCACGGCATGCTAGTTGAACCTGCCTGTGGAGCCGCATTGTCTGCAGTTTACTCAGGGGTCCTTGGTCGTTTGCAGCTGGAGGGACGTATTCCGCGCCCGGCGAATGTAGTCGTCATAGTAGGTGGTGGTCGCAATGTATCCCTGAGGCAGATACCGGAATGGGAAGCCCAACTGAGTATGTTCCAAAATGATCATCTGACCACGCCATTCATACCACCAATGACAAATCCTTACCTAAGTCACACTTCACCCCGCACCACCGTTTGTTCCGATGTGTCGATTAAACAGTCGGTTGGCTATGGTCAACAGCTTTCTCAAGATGCTGATGAGACTCTCAAGCTCAACTCGTCAACACCGAGCACCCCACGCGCAGTTTGCACTATATTGCATCGAAATGGTACTTCCGCACCAGAAAGCGCTGATTTGACTCAGAATGCAGGTGAACGTGATAGCAGTGGTGAGTGTAGTGGTACCCTCAACCCCCACGATTTGGTCAATTTCTCCAAGTTGCTTGCATCAGACGCCGATCCGGTCGATGCTGGGGGCTTACGTGAATGATGCTGCTAAAGTTGAACCAACCTTATTCCGTTGAACGGTGTTTTTCTATTTTCTTTTTTATTTTGATTACGAGGTACATTTTACATGTTTTCGTGTTCATCTATTTCACGTAGATTTGGCCACGAGGCATCCCCTTATTGGTGTTGCTGCTCCTACTGATTCTTTCTTTGTTGTGTGAGGCGGGCGGCTTTCTCCAAGCGCACCTATCGCCATTCCTTTTCCGGTACTTTGTTCACTATAGAGTGTTGGTTTTCTCCCTTGTCTCCGGTTCGCTGACTGTCTTCAGGGCTGCTCGCCGGTTTCCCTACCATACTACACTGACTTGTTTGTTTTCGTTTCTATAATCTTTATATACTACTACTACTACTATTGTTCTGTAGATACTTTTATTTTCCAACAGCGTCCGATAGTTTTTACTTTGTTTTGTCTGAATTATTAGTTTGCATCATCATCATCACACTTGAGTTTCTTGAGATCACGCACTTCGTGGCGTGGATTAATCAATTATCATTCCACCGCATTGCGCCCGTGCCTATCTTCCTTCATCTCTATGTCTACCACTACTGTTACTGGGTGCCTTGTATTTCGTTCCTGTTATCTCTATCTCTGGTCATTCTTTTTCTAGCGCAGTTGCATTTACCCTGTGTTTATCTTTTTGAGGCTGCTTGTTCATTTTACTCCTCCACTCCGCGGCCCCCTGCCCATGACACCCGTGACACTGCATATCTCGGATGATTGCTATTCTATTAACGACCATTGTGCGGAGCGCTTTTGCCTCCGTTCCCCACACACTGCATTTCCGAAACAATCGGCCGGCTTACCCCATCTTCCCACCGTGTATGGTTATATCGCCTTCATCTTGGTTAGTGTCAACACCGGTTCTACTGGTACTGCGTTCCTTGTATCTACGAGCAGATCACTGACCGTCGGGGGCTTCGAACTCCATTCCTTCATCAACTGCTTCCCCATTTGGCCCCCAGGACCAGTTTCCTCCCAACTGCTCAGAGTCTGTTCATCACCATACGTTCCGTTTCACTTTGACAGGCATCTGGCCTGCAAAGTTTCCTACCGCATTTTGTTTGTTCTTCATTCGAACCAGTTTGCCTCTTCATGTGCGTTCTTGCGTGTTCACTCCCACACTCCGATTATGTCGCACCTGTGCCTTGTCTCGCTCTTTTTTGTAGTCTGTCGTTTGTACTCTTTTGATTTACAAAAATACCACCAGCATTCATTACTTTTCTAATTTAGTAACATTTCAGATTTTCAATTTATCTTCGGCCATCCCACCACCAGTGCACACTGTTCAATGGCGGCAACCTTTGAACTTATGGGCCTGTTTTTTGCTTGTTCGTTTTTTCCTAGTACATCTGGTTTTATTGCCATTTACTTTAAATGCGCATTACCTCTGCTTTGCATTGTTTTTATTTTTATTATACACGTGTGTTGAAGACATTGTCCTGATATCTGAAGGTCGGTTCGGTCGTGTGTGACGTTCGTAAGTCTCGTGCTAGTTTTGTATCACATTCGAAGTTGCTGTAAATCACATCGGGCCTCCTGGTTTTCGATCTGCTCACCCGGTCCACCCATATTCCGAAATATCGTCCTTCCGCTAACAGCCATCTTGATAGCTACTTTACTCCGGTTCCTCGTGTTTTCTGACCGGTTTGGCTCCCGGGCAGGTGAACGGGGTTGGCATCACCCCGTTCACCTGCCTGGCTGAGTAGGCTGGTCCGTCAGCGCTGCGCGGTGAACTATTTTCGCTCCTTAAATCTGGCTATGGCCTTGCTGTTATTGAAGCGGTGGCATCTCCTGAGCGTTATTTTGAGCCCGGAAGTGGGGTGTAGCATGCCTGCACGACTGACCCGTTTACCAAAGTCACCATGAATCCCTTCCAACGAAAGTTTAATTTGTCCTTGGGAAGAGGTATCTATTGATATTCATCTGGCTTGTACGAATGTATGGACGCGAAGCTTCCTGTCGTCGTGCTGTTGACCACCCACCATGCTTTTTGATGGCTTATGAATTGATGTCTGGAGTAGCACGCTGCTGGTTGGACCTAACATCGGACAAATCCCAGGTCCTCAGCCTAGATCCTACGCAAGGACTGGTGAGTGGTTATAAAGATAAGCAGAAAAAAGATGATCGTCCAGCTCAAGCACTCTTTCGGTGCCTAACTGCCATGCCACCCGAAGGGAGCACGAGGACTGGCATACTGCCAGGTCGCCCAAGTCTAGACAAAGGAAGTCGAGAGGCAGGGGTCGGGTTCGAACCACGGACCTTCTGGTCAGTTAATTCGCGCTCTAACCACAGCCATCTCGCCGACTGGTTATAACGTACGGTCTGGTCGTTTAGCAGCGGTTGGGATGTTTGAAAGACAGGTGGCCGGCGTGATATTTTCTGACGAGGGCGAAAGGCCTCTTGTGACAGCCCTCTGAGATCAATGGATCTTTCTGGGCAAGTCATCTCCAGCATGGTAGTTATTTTGTAGTTATGATATGCGGTATGACTGTTCATGACTAGACAAATTCCTGAACGAAGTCCGCCTTACCAGCGAGGCGTTGGCGATACAAGTGTCCTAGAGGCATATGTTGCTAACTGGTGGTTGTGGTTAGTGCAGGTCGACCCTTAATTGGTGACGGTTGACCCCGCGTTGGGAAGGGAACAGCTGAGCAATAACTCCTCTAGCCATGAGCGTCGGCATATCTATTCCACGACCGTCACACTAACCTGGCTATCAAACTCCAGTGCCACTATCCACTCCGTTTGGGGCTCAGCCGTGCCAACTATCCTAAGTGGTACAGGAATGGTGTCCACATCCCTTGCTACTAGGACGAACGCAACTGGTCTACTCCCCGCCAACAGTCCTTGCTCATCTTGCCTTCTATGCATTCGGTTTGGGGGAGGAACGATTCGTGGAAGTCGGTCTGGTTAGAATTATTTGTCAAACTAAGACAAATCACTCCTTCAGGCTTCTCTGTTCCATATCTTGCTTTATCGGTAGTCATTATTCAACGTTTTTTGCCGTACTGGTGAAGTACCATTAGCATCGTGATTCTCCCTCCCGGGTATTCGAATGTGCCACACAATACTGTAGCGGATATACTTGCGTTGTAGTGCTCGCATTCCTTTCTGAAGGGTAGTGAAGTGTTTCCTGAGAGTAAATGGAAGAGATATGTTCCAGTGCACCGTACCTGGTTTACTGAATGAACTAGATAACTTTACTAAATGCAGTGCTTTCCTGGTGGGACGATCTAATGTTGACAGTGAGCGGCTGCTGAATTATGGACCGCGAACGAGTTTTCGCATATCTTGGGACGCATCCTTCTCTAAGGACTGCCACTGGCGACCTGGTAGGCACTCTGGTTTCCCTCTCGTCTTTTAATCATGACAACCCAATGTGTGCATACAGTAGGATTATGAATGTCTTTAAAACCTACGAACCACCAATCAAGTAGGCAGGGCTCAGGCAAATGCAAAATTAGCTTTGGGACTATACAGCTAGGCAAACACTAAGCCAGGGTGCCTGTCACTGGGTCTCTACGAATTGACAATGTGTCCATGTGCGCGCAACCACTCGATGTAGGGATTGCAGACATGGATGGGCAAAGTTTGCTGCTTCCAAGGGCGCAAAGTGGTGACGTCTCATTTAGTGTGCCCTTCCTAGGACAACGGATCTACCAGTGAGAGCTGCATTTTCGCTACACATCATGTAGTGTTGAAAGGTTATTGTTGCAAACACTACAACACCCATCATCAGCATCCACTCACTTGATTTCAATGTTGTTTCAGTCTGGCAGGTAGCAATTACTGTCGTGACACCCGCATAACTTTAGTGGACACGTCTTGTGGTACGGCCCTGAAACAAATGCGTATACTGGTTGTAAACTCGTGTATCAGTCTTTCGACGCCTGCTTTGCTCCCTAAAATATCAGGCTCGACATGAATCCACGTGGGATTGAATACGGACGATAAGCCACTTAATTTGTCACGATGGCCTCAGTGCTCAGCTCTGTACCACTTGCCAACCGTCATCGAGGTAATATGAACGCCTATTGCAGGTGTTAATTATTTGGGTTTGACGACAGGTCGAGTTAGTGGAACCTGATGAGACAGGGGACTGAAATTCTGTCACCTCGGGGCAGGTATGTAGTCAATTGTACCAACTCCAGTGAAAAAATGCGTACGGAGGGCTCAGAAACAAGAAAGGAAAAACTAACGGCAGGAAGAATGAGAATGTTCTGTCGGAAACGATAGCTTAGTGCATACGTTGCTGTGTAAAATATACATACAACATCAGCTGTAAGGACCGCGTACTTGTCTTAAAGTGGTTGTAGCTGTCACAGTTTCGTTCGCCTATGATTTGGGGAGGTGGGTTAGGTAGCTGTGCATTGGAGGCGGGAGCTGATATAATCGATGCGTAAATAAAGGGGTGTCGGCGGACTTTTAATTGGGGAGCTTAGGAAGGGAACTAAGTATTGAAGGCAATAGCTTGGATGCACGAGCGCCATTGAGTGCGCGACTGGGCCATGTCTGATAATGTCTCTAACCGTTGACGTGGCCCCTCTCGGGGTCCCCATCCAGGAAGGCGACAATGACCAGCGCTGCTGAGTTTTGCTGGTAAGGACTTTTATACTTCGCTGCCAAGTCATTGTTTGACCTCCCTTAGCACGTTTCCATCCTTCACGTGGTTGTGCAAAAAGAACCCTTGAAGGAAGTCGGTCGACTGGCATACGCAGCACGTGGCCAAGCCAGCGCAACCTATGCAGTGTGATCAGTTCATCTACCGTGGGTGAGTTATTTCTTCCGAATGCCATTCGACGTACTTCAGCATTGTTTACCCGGTGTTCCCACCAGACTCGGGCAATGCTGTGTAAAATAGCCGAGATTTGGTTTGATTTGCTAGCATCCTCCACGCAGAATATCTCCGGCTAAGGCGGAAAGTGGAAGGTACGTGGTTCGAATCCAACCCTGGTTTCTCAAATGCTCTTGTCTATGTTTGGCAGAATCTCAGTCGTCTTTTTTTTCATAATGTACGACAGCTATGCACTGAAAGGGCAGTACGGCTGAACGGTTATTATTCTTTTGTAGGTTTTTATTATTTTATCATTATTGCTCTAATTCTCGTTATTATTTTATTATATATATATATATATATATATTACTGTTCTGATAAGATCAATCTTCAATACGTTTGCTACAATAACGTAATTGGTCTTCAGAGCAGAGAGTCTCGTACTCATAAACGGTTGAAATACGAGTAGAACTGTCACTCTGCACTGGGACTGCCCTCCCGAGAACGACCGGTATCGCTGTTCACTCGCGGTTTTCGCTGTGAAAAGTGAACCTTTTACATGCATCATTTTGCTTGTTATGTTCGGATTTGGGACAGAGCCACAAAAACTGTTACACTGGCATTGTCGTGTAGTACTACTTATTGTTTTCCGTCTTAGTTCGCAATATCGTACAACCCTGCTTTGGGGTGTTATATCGCCTGTATCGCATCACCCCAGTATACTATCAGACCGGCCTGGATCAAGCCACACTTTCGTACAGTCACAGACCGGCGAATGTCTAGAAGATCACCGTGGCTTACAGATCGGCAGGCTCCTAAGTTTCACTTGTAAACTGAGGCAGGTGGATTATCTTCGCAAGTAGAACCTGGTTTAACTTGATTATTTTGTCTCATACAGTTGTATACTTTCCTCGGAAGTAGTTGGTCAACTCATTGAGCTTTCAGAACTTGTTGGCTCCGCTATCCCATACCACAAAGTGTATATCCACCAGACGCTTGGATCTTTTCCAGATAAGCCCCGCCAAAAAATTAACCCCTACCACCCAAAAAAGATTAGAAAAAAGAGGATATGAAATTTGTACTTTTAGTTTTTATTGAAGAGAGTGAAATTGGGACATGTCATTAATAATTTGCATGAAAAGGTCCGTTTTTCGGTACCTTTGCCTCCAAACGAACTCACACAAGTAGCTGTCCACTAAGGATCGGTGTGTGCCGCATTGGCGTTTATTCTGCATCTTGTAGACGTGCCAAAGAGATTCGATGGTTTGTGTGTGAGCTCCAGTCGTTGGATGCACAAAGTTTTCGGTATGATTAACCGTTTCATGAGTATAATTCATGTCAATCATCGTTTCAGTTCCTTGGTATGATGCCCACATATCGGAGATGATGATTGAGCCGGGAGCGATGCAGGCCTGGATTGTGCCCATCAAAGTGGCCGCAGTTCGACCTGGCACTGCATACATGAACACCTCTTTAGTGTCCCGGCAGATCCCTCCGAAAATCCACTGCTGAGGAAGGACTCGCCCTGCGTGGTTTTTACGGCGAGATATTAGCGTTTCATCGGTCTCGACGTGTAGACCTGGGCCGCCGATAACTGTTGGAGTCTGCAAAAGCCGCCAGGCGCAAACTTTGCGAAGAAAGTTCTTCCAGTCAACAGCGGTCGTGTGGCTTATAGATAATTCCTCCGAGCAGAATTTGATTTTTGCCAAATTTTTGGACCAGCAATAAATGAATGAATAGAATTACTGTCCTAAACTCCATCCTAGACCGCTCCAGCCAAGTTCCCTTTCGAAGACCGATTTCTTGCCGACATTGTCGGGCATGACACCTCCACCTGTTAGGAACAGTTGAAAGTGTCATTTGGTGTCCATTGTTGCATAAACGTTGCTGATGGATCAGTCCGTGGCTTTGCAGGAAAACGTATTGCCGTCTCCTTGTCATGAACGAGAGTTGAAGGCGTCAGAAAGTTCGTCTAAGGTTTTACGTCCGAAAATTTTCGCACAAAATGATCCTAGATGCGGATAAGGAACTGTTTTCATCAAAAATAGGTCAAGGTTGTGTGCGTACATTAAATTGGAGCTGGCAAAAAGTGGCGGGGCTTAACTTTTTGCGCATGCACTTTTTGCATTAGTGGCGGGGCTTATCTGGAAAAGATCCAGACGCTTTCCTGTGGACGCCATTCGTGCGATAAGGACACTGTCCAATCGAATCTTCACCGAACAAGCCAAAATTTGGTCTGGACAAGGCTGTCTAGGAGAGGACACGTGCATGGGCTCTAATGGTTAATCCTAATCCGTTCTCGACTTGTTCTGCACCCGCGTCTGATCAGCATCGTTTAACCATTGTCAAACTAGTGCGTGCAAAAAATTACTGGCAGCCTTAACCTGGTACGACCACTTCGTTTGTTACAGTATCAGTTCAGAAGAGACTTCGTTTTGCGGCGAGGTCAGCTGAGTCCAAAGTATGAACCAATGGTTTCCGTATACCTGTGACCCAGTCTCTGATAAAATCGCCAGTGCTCTGGCATGAGACGGTTGCACCTTCGTCACCTGGTTCAGATCAATAACGGTACAAATAAGCTTGTGTGCATACCCTTCAACAGCCAGCCTTCTTAGAGGGTAGTTTTACTGGCTAGAAAGTAGACGTGATCGGTTCTAGAAAAACGATCCAGTACCGATCACATCTGCATTCTACTTTCGGCGTTAGAAGCATAGAAATTTTAGAAATGTCTATCCATCGATATTCACATTGCTCGGCTAGGCAAACACCATTTGGTCTTAATGGCATTGGAACTCAGATGTCGTCACTAAAAAATCAAGCCTAGGTTGGGTTTGGATTCTTCATCATACTCTTCCCTGGTTTTACCTCAGGGAACTGCTAATCTCTCGTTCGTGAAGTGCAGGTTATACGCTGTCTTGAAGAGTTGTTTTATATTGGCATCACCGGTGAATAGGGCAAGATCAAGCGGCAGTTCACGTTGTCTGGCAGTAATAGCTGTTCGGTGTCTAGCTGCCATGCCATCCGAAGGAAGCACAAGGGCTGGGATACTTCCAGGTTGCCCAAGCCTAGACAGGAGAAGTCGAAATGCGAACGACGGACCTTCCAGTCAGTAAGTTCAACCACGGAACTATCTCGAGCTCACTTATGGCAGTCAAACAGAAGTGATTTGTCTGAATTGCGTGAGAGACTTGTTTGACAACAACCAGGTTAATTAAATGGGGCACAAATAAAGGGTTTGATTACTGAAAAGGGATTGACCGAAGTCAGTCAGAGAGATTCAGCTGAGTCTCTCGTGAGAAGCAAATCGATATGCAAATGAGGGTATTTATCAAACTCAGTCCAATTTGGGTTCAAGCAGAACATAAGGTTGACGGAAACTCGGGGACTGTGCCTACCTGATAAGCCCCACTTAGGGCGTAACCGGTCGTGGGCTGTCGAAGAGTTTTCATCGACCTTATCAGTGGTTTCCTTTATGATAAAAAGTAAAGGATGGGCGAGAATCGGCAGTCACAGAGGAGACCCTGTCTACAGTGTTGTCGTCAGCAAATTGTATTATGGTCACTTCAAGATGTACAGTTTGTAGGATACGAAAAGAAAATGTTTCCGTAAGATACACCACACTCATTTGTAATGTAGTCAACCTTTCTTATCACTGATCTGCATCTGTCTTTTATGCCCAGTGTAGAAGTGCGTCCATGCGTGTCAGTTCTAGGAAAAGTTTAGGCGAGTAAAACCTGGTTATCTGATTCAGCTGTAACATCTTTTTGGTGCCTAGCTGCTATGCCATCCGCAGGAAGCACGAAGGCCGAGATACGGCTAGGTTGCCCGGACCCAGACAGGAACAGTCGAAATGCAGAGGTCGGGTTCGAACCACGGACCTTCCGGTCAGTAATTTCGCGGCCTAACCACTGAGGTTGGTTAAATGAAAGTAGATCAATGCTAAAGTTTCGAAAACCAATATGCTACAGCGAATTGTGGAAAGGAACTCCAGTTAAAACGCTCAGTTAGATGTTAAATGTAAGACGTTCCACAGAAGGTCGAATTAATAAATATGTTGCAGAACAAGAGATATAGAATTCAGAACAGATGCAATTGAGGGTAGGCGAAGAGCTGACAGCAATCTTCTAAAGTACCTCGGTGTGCACAGTATTCCTTCTAAGAGGAGACAAGAAGCAATGGGCGTTTTTGGCCCCTTCGAGGGAAAGACCCCACACGAACTAGTGCCTTGCGTCTCCTCTTCACCGAGGTCTCCGTTAGGGTATTTAATATAGTTAGTTCAGAGTAAGGGTGCCTTGGCAGCGCAAATACGATTGTGTTCCACTGGTTGTGTAAATTGTACACCAAGAACCATGCTGATTCATTTGGTTATGTATACACTGATCAATAAACAACTTGTGCACTTGGTTTCTGATCTTCACTTCGCTTCTCTTTTGACCCCGGTTTGTCCTCTAATGAACACAGTTTCTGGTTGCGAGGTTTTGCACTGACACCTATTGTTTCAAGTATACTATTATAGCTCTGTGTGACCCCGGATAACGTATGTGCGGAAAGGACACACAACGAATGCGCTGGTTTAACTCCACTTTACCAATGCAGTCTCAAATCGATTAAATCTTACCACCAAGATCTATTGAAAAGGCGTGTTAAGTCAAACACATCACTCGTTCGAACAGCCCGCCTCAGGCCCTGGTGCGATTGTCCTTGTGAGTCCAAACCAAGGGAAGGAAGTACTGGACTCGAATATCACTCGTGTTAGAGTTCGTTAGCAGTGTACATCCTTAGTCGTGGCAGGATTCAGACTCCGGACATCTGACGCTCAAGGCGAGCGCGTTTCCACTACCCCATCAGGGAACGTGAATTATCACGTCTGGACAGGTGGACGTGTGTCTGTTTGACCTATCTGGTTGGTTAGTTGTGGGTAGTTGTAGAACTCAGTCACATCACTCCAGTCTGAACAGTCCCGCTTCTATCCTGGTGCCGTTATACTGGTGAGTCCACACCCAATCCGGGCAAACTCAGTCCTTTGTGCGGAGCCCATAGAGTGGTTCGAAGCACACCAATGGACTTGAGGAGGTCCCACTGGCGCCGCAGATGGCCAACCTTATGGACGATTTTGAACAGCAATCAAACGCCTGTATTTGAATGTTAGCCATCCACTACCCATACACAACACGTATGAATGTCAAATGTCGCGAACGGATTGATTGATTCACGTAATAGATTTCAACCCACATAATCGTTGAACTGGCATGCGATCACAAAATCCCCACTGTCAGACGTTTCTACGTTTTCGTAGCCCACCTAACGACATTCGGAATTCCAGCGGTACAACCGAAAGAACCCTTGAGTTAAACAAGTTTAGATATCAAACTGATCCAACTTTCCTCGAATAGATATGCTGTGGTTAAACGATCCTAGAGCTTTTCTTTTCCAGTGATCCGATCTGGGTTTCCACCGAATTTCGGAGACGAAGTTAGGACTTTCCAAAGAACAAGCTTCATTCAAACTAGAATCTATTTGAATCACGAACTTCAAATACGCTCGATACTCTACCGAGGATCGTATGTAGTCACTCGGAAAAGGTCACAGCTACTGAGTGTTTCCAGATGACGTGAACTTTGTCAACTTCAATCAAATTATTTGTCTGTGGTACCTTTTCTGGGCATGGTTGCTATGCGGCCCAAGTGAGGCAGGGGTACTGGGCTATTTGAGAGTTAAAGACGCTCAAGAAATTTCATCAACAGACCAGGTGCAAATTTGAATCACATACTGTACTCACAAAAATGTACTTTCACGAGCTCTAGAAACAGCGACTACTCGGATCACTCCAAGATGACCCCAGAGTTGTAATCTGCTGTACTCGGTATCTTCATTTAGCAGTCTAGAAAGCCTCTCTAACACGTCTGTAGGGTTCTTGAACATATGCTTACATGTTCACTACGTGATTCACTGGAGGAGACTCGAACCCATAACCTATTACTCAGAGTCGAGTCCCTTCGAAAAACTCCGCCTTTCCGTTCGTATTGCATATGCTTTGATTCGTGTTCAAGATTTTACAAATCTGTCTTTCGTACATATTTTTTTTGTTTTCGACATATAACGGAATGAATATTTCCACACTCCTATTTTCAGTTATACATCTCTCATGTCTAACCGTGTGTTCTTGGAACTTTCTTTACTACCCCGCGGTTGCCATGGTTGATTTTACTTGTTTAGGTCTTGTTTATTCAGACTTAGTTATCTGTGCCCATGAGATCCAGTGTACTGACTCCCTTTGTACCCTGTCCGGAGATATCATATCTTGAAAGAGACCTCTTTTGGTCGGGCCCTTCAGCTGCTATGTTTAGAGGAAAACAACAGTATGCCTTGAATAACTCTCCGTGTGTCTATGGTCTTCTAGACTACCGACTGAAGTTAACCAGTCAGTTTGGTGGACCAGATCCTTGTATGCTGCTTCCTTTTATAGCCAGTCTTCTCGACTGGCTGGATCATTGGAAGTGTTCCGAAAGCGAGTGTCCGTCTAACTACAACACCCATTTACAAAATGCTGGTTTGGACATGTACTCCGCACGCCAGTAGACCGTCTGCCTAGCAGAACTCTCCGCCCAGTCCTGTGCTGAGTGGAAGCGACCGAGAGGTGGACGGTGTGTGACCTGGCAACGAAGTATGAAGACACTAACCAGTAAACTTAGTCCGGTCGACAGCGGCCGCTCCCTTGGATGGGGACCCCGAGACTCAACTCACCAATGGTTGATGACACTGGCAGAAATGGCCGATTCATGTAGTCAGGGGCGCGCTTGCATCAAAACCATCGGCTTCAATGCGTAGCTACCCAGTTCCCGAACTAACCAAACATGCCATCGCTTCCAATGCTTGGCCTTGTGTCGAAAGGGTAGCAGCTAGAACCAATGTACCCACAGTACACAGTCTATAGCTGATAAATCGAATTGAAATCGCCATGCATAATGCAGGATAGCCAATGACAAGCATTCAACATCTGTCGCTTTCGTGATTCACATTTTCGTTTCCTTTCTCCATGAAACCAGTTTTTCCACTAGAATAACCGAACAAAATTACTGCTGGTTGTCAAGCTTCTGTTTTCAATGCAAATACTGCGACTTTTTCACCAGTAAGTATCCATTCAGGCGCGCTTCTCTGGCTGTTGACCTGACTGAGACCTCACTAATTGATACCTGGCTGGCTGGGGGGAGGGGATCCAGCACATTTAACTGAGGTTTCGATGGTCCATAAAGGTGACAACAAAGCCACGCCCACTCTACAGAATGGGGGCGAGTGGTTTGAAATTGTTGTCAATCTGCCTGCCTCCCACTCATACATCATCGAATGTGCGACTAGAAGAGTCACGTTTGCGTGAACACAAGCGTTTACTAATAGCCAGGTCGTTCAAAGGATAGGTCAAAGCGCACGTTCCAATTGCTTTTGTTAGCAATGCCTTTGATGAATTAGGGCATTAGGTCAACCAGGATAATAATGATAACCATGACAATCAAAACGACTGCGTGGTCACATGAACACAGAGGGGCATGGCTAGGTTGACAACTACTTCAAACTGCTGCTCACAGATGGGTGAGAAACGTCCACAACTTGAGTAGGAAGGGGACGTGCGTGAGTCATATCAAGAGTCGCAAATGGCGAATGTATTGAGTTCAGTCCCTACTGACCACCCACGCCACATTGAGTCCTCTCTCATTAGGGACCATCAATGTGGTCCTCCGGCAGAGACGTCCTTACCCGGGGGGCCGAGCAGATCCCTGGTTCCAAAAGAATATCAGGTGACCAATTCAGTTTTCATGTGATGTATAATATGTACTTTGTCCAATGTAAGTAATACAGTGTCGAATGGATATAGTTTCCAGTTATTGGAATGCGAGCCCGAGATAGCTCAGCGGTTAAGGCTCGAACTTCTGATTGTGGTTCGAACCCAACCTCTGCATTTCGACTGCTCCTGTCTAGGCTTGGGCAACCTGGCAGTACCTCAGCCCTCGTACTTCCTTCGGATGGCATAGAAGCTAGGCACCGAAAGGGTGTTACGGCTGAACGATTAATATTATTATTACTGTAATGTTGCAAGCCCACTTCCAACCTCAGTGGGCAGCTCAAAAGCCACCTGATCAACGACTGACAAAGCACACTACATCGTATAGTGTATTGTTCCCTGCATTTGGTCTTATTTGAAATGTGATCTTGCATGATAAACAATAAACATGGGATGCCAAATAGGTCGGCGAAATCCCATTATTTGAAGCAGATGCCCTGTGACGTTCCTCAAGATCTTGAAATCAATCTTTTCGTTCACTGTTACTTTCTCCTTTGGACTGTTGAACTGATAGTTCTCAGACGTGCCGCCACGTGATCTACGACAAATCAGTAAACGTACATTTCTGGGTAAACCAACATGGACGTATTGATCAACTGTCATACCCACGTATTTGAAAGCCATTCAAAAGTAGAAAGACTAACTACATACGTCGTCGACACGTAGGCAGGTGAAATGCGCAGTTGGTGTTTGAACCCGGCTGAATGTAGCCTCCACATTTGCGCCATCAGAATAACCATTTTGCAATTATCTTGTACGGCCTGTTTGATGACTGACCCTAAAGTGAAGTTGTCAGCTTGTAGTGATGATCAGGCGAGATTTGCGTGAAGTGAATTATTGCGGAAAGATTAAAATTGTGTGGAGAAAACATTCAGCTTTAACACCCTTCGGTGCATAGCTGCCATTTCACCCGAAGGAAACACGAGGACTGAAATAGTTTCAGGTTGCACAGGCCTAGACGGAAACAGTCGAAATGCCGGGGTTGAGTTCGAACCATGCAACTTCTGGTCAGTAAATGTGCATCTTAACCACCTTGGCATCACCAGGACTGTGTGAACTCGCTCAAATTGCATGCCTGTGACTCACAAATCAGTAAATAATAGGGTTAACTAAATCTAGCGAACGACAAAGAATCACCAGGGATGCCATGGCGCCAAAACAAGCCTTGGAATGTGCGAGCAATTTCAACCGCCTATAGTGCTGTAAGACAACTCAGTCGTTTCAAAAGGCTAGCGGCACCCTACTACAAAGCACCTATAGAAACGTCTGGAGGTTTTCCTATCCAGTCGAGGAAAATTTGATCAGTTTTAATATCTAAACTTGTTTAATTCACCGGTACTTTCGGTTGTACCGTTGGAATTCTGCATGTCGTTGAGTGGGCTACGAAAAATACTGAAACAGTGGGGATTTTGTGATCACATGCCAGGTCAACGATTATGTGGGTTGAAATTTACTTCGTGAACCGAGCATTCCGTTCGCGACTTTTGCTATTCATACATGCTGTGTGGGAGGACGGGGGTGGCTAACATATTCAAATACAGGCGTTTGATTGCTGTTCAAAATCGTCCATAAGGTTGGCCATCTGCGGCGTCAGTCCGACCTCCTCAAGTCCATTGGTGTGCTTCAAACCACTCTATGGGCTCTGCACAGAGAACTGAGTTTGCCCGGGTTTGAACTCGGGGCATCTGACATGGGTGTTGACTCACCTGTATGCTGGCAACAGGATAGAAGCAGGACTGTTCAGCCCGGAGTGATGTGACTGTGAATTCTACAACTACCCACAACCAACCAACCAGATAGGTCAAAGAGACACACGTCCACCTGTCCAGACGTGATGATTCACGTTCCCTGATGGGGTAGTGGAAACGCGCTCGCCTTGAGCGTCAGATGTCCGGAGTCCGAATCCTGCCACGGCTAAGTTTGCGCCTGAAGCTTTTGAGTAAACTAATCACCCCGAAGTTTACCTGCGCATCCAGAGGAGGCGCAAACTGAGACATGCTTGATCTAGGAAAGTGTATTCAGGAAACAGCTTGCGGAAAGTTTTGCGGCTTCGCTGATTTCCACGCGACTGAGTTCTTATAAAGCGACGGAGCTCACAGCGTTGCTCTTAACGTTGACTGGACTGATAAGGCTTTACTCACACTCTGTGGCTTATCAACGCCATCACCAAAAAGAAGTCACTTTCCATGTGAAATAATGCATGGGCGTTACTCAATTTCTAGAAAGCCGTGGTCCTCGTAGTGAGACTAAAAGCGACGAAAATTCCCGGTTCATTTGGAGGGAGTGTTGGCATTCTGTTCATCAGTTCAACAGTTAAGTTGTCGGGACCAGTACGAACCGACATTTTTATAGAGGAGGCCCTTTTCACGAAGTACAAGATAATGGAACGCTTTTATTTGTGAACACTACTCAGGGTCTGTGGTAGCGGTCGGACAAGTACTGTATTCTAAACCTCAAAAGTCTCCAATGTGCACAAATATAGCTTATCTGACCTGAGACCTGAAAAAACCGGTCGTTTAAATATTGAAGCAAGTAGTAGTCCTCGCTTTCATAGAACAAGGCAGTCGTGAATGAAAATGCTCGTAAAAGCCTGCGATATAAGATGGCAGCGAATAGGTGTGAAGGACAGTAAACAGGGAGCAAACTTTCAATGCATGATCAAAGGGTGACGTGCAAATCAGCAGATGAAAAGCACGACGTTGAACCCACAGTCTCAGAATTTATTCCACGGGTCGTTGCTCTAACTGGCATGGGTGAGTTACCGTGTTTGATCCGCACCAAATTGCACGGCAGTCCGAGAAACCATGAGCTTAGTACTGACCGTGGCTATGGTACAAAATCCAGCTCTTTCAGTCTTACGCTATGCGCTCAGAATGATCATTCGGAAGGAAATTCTGCAAACTAACACCCAAGACTGCAAAGGGCCAAACAGACCCTCACCGTTTCATTAAAAATTGGGTGTTATTTTACATGACAAAGAAGTTCCTTCATCAGCCGCTGTAAGCCCATGAGCCGTCTGATGGAACAATAACGAACCCGTTTCAGAAGGTCTTGGTGAACAATCGGTAATTTCCTATTTGGGCAAAGTTTCGCTTTTGACACAAAAACTTCATCAGGCCAAGCTTTTGTGTCAAAAGCGAAACGCTTCCCAAATAAAAACTACCGATTGGTTACCAAGTCCTTCTGAAACGATGACTTCACAATCGGTTCCAAACTTTTTCCAATAACAAATCCGGTTTGATCCTGACTACACCTCTGGCAAGTGAGCACTGCGAAATTGCAGTCCATCGAACGCAGCTGAGGAGCACTTTCGACGTGATTTTGCAAAATTGGGCATCTATTTCAAACCGCAAACTGAATGTCTGATGATGAACGTGAACCAAAACTATATTGCTCCGATTAAGTACAACAACGCAGTTGTAACGACAACCAGAAGCCTTGATCCATGTGACCTCACACATACAGCAACAAGCCCACCTTCCATAAGAAGATCTCTGCGAAGCTGAAAAGTCTTCTGATGAAGTTTTCCGAGTTGTCCAAGATTAGTGTCCAATCCTGTCGAGATGCTATCCAACGAATGAGAACGAAAAGCCCCTTTCCCCACTGTGTCCTCTCTTTGAGGTAGGGCTATGCGTTGACTTTTCCCCGAATTGGTTTTTAATCAGCATGAGTGGAGTGAGTTGCTCATTTTTTTCCATTTTCACGTGTTCAGAAATGTCACAACTTTTACTGTATTTGCCGTATCTACACACACAAAAACAAACGAATTTTAAGAGTTCCACGGTGACAATCTTCAATGTTTGCAAGTACAAACACTTGTAAGTTCTGCATTTCGATTACTGACCTCATCAATTGTGTACTCTTCGGGGTTCCGAAACGCGACAGTAGATACTTAGGACGATCTACTGGTGATGGTCCCCAAAGAGGATGAAACAGCTGTACAGTACTTCTCAGCTTTTCAGCACAGAATGGCCCCACTGACAGGATGAAATCTCCATCATAACTGCTAGTATTCGTTTGACAATTAGTTCCTATGGTGTCCAGGCTGGCCCAGAAACTACGGGCAAGGAGTGTTTACCACCGAGGTTTCACCTCCCAACTTCGACGTCAACTCCGGTTCTCACACTACGCTAGAAAATTGCTGCCCGCAAAAAAGGCGTTTGATTTTCACATTACTTGTTGACTAATAATATAATTTAATGGCCGTCAATCAGTCCATTGGTTCTGCAGAAATATCAACAAAATTTCTGGGGCTGAGTTTGCTGATTGGTTTGCCTCGGCAACAAGAGTCAACTATTCATAGCATGGCAATAGATTGCAGCATTTCGAAGTGAACCTCTTCAGCCTGACACTGTGCACTTAGAGTGCACACCAAATTGGAGCACTACCTCCCCGGTTTGATGTTACCAAGGCACTTCGGAACGATGAATCGCTTAGGTTCACTGGTTTTTCTTTGCGACAGGACGACAATGTGTACTAAAAAAGGGCGCGTATCCAGTAGGCTTATGACTGAAGGGGCTCGGTCGTCATCAGGCTTATAACTAGTCGCTTCAACGGTTCGAGCATGCGTTGGATTCCAGTACACCGGTACGATGTGTTTCAGTTTATTGTCAAGTTCGATCGTCGTAGAACCGACTGTGACGTCGAAAGGTAGCTGAAGAGTAAAGGTGGAAGACTAAAGCATCTGGTACTACCTCGAACAGTACACTTCAAATTCAAGGACTAACCACACAATAGAACTGACAGAAACTGTCTCTGAGACAACAATCCACTTTGCTTGACGGAACACGCTACTTATAAGGTTGCTGAAAACTCTTGGATAGCCCGTTATCGGATCCAACCTTCTTGGTGCTCAGTTTCCGTCAACTTATGTTCTACCTGAGCACCAAACTGTACGCAATGGGCGGAAGATAGTCACTTTCAAGAAATGCTACTGGGATTAGTTGAGTCTCCTATTGACACTAACTTGAATGCAAATGAGCGTATTTCACCAATTTTCCTAACGCCTCACTTGTCAAGGTCACTCTTTCTCCTAGAACTAACCTTCATGCTTTCGGTAACATCTATTTGAACGAATTCATGGCGTACTGATATGCTCTTCCCAGAACAGAACGAAAGACCTTTCTTATTAGTACCGCAATCTAAGTTCAGAATACAATGGTTTCAGCGATAATACTTGTACATGTACTGCAAGGCTGGAGGTCAAACGCGTGGTAAAAATGGAGGTTCTTTTAGCCTCTCTCAAACAGGGTCAAGGTGAGGTCATGCAATATTTGGATGGCGGAGTACGACTGCTGTTTTTAGTTTTTGGTTTTGGCCGAAGACCTTTGACCGGTTGGGTGACCCCTGATAAACCAGTCCTCAGTTGGGCTGATGCAGCAGTTCTCGCTGATCCGGTGGTTTTCGATCGCACTGGTCACGTGTTTAGCCTACTGGGTTCTAATAAAAGACTCGTACAACCCGCAAAATTCGAAGGATTATTGCAAACGGAGTGTAAGATAAGCACTAAAGAATAGCGAACTGTCAGTCTGTCTTTCAAGTCCGTATTGGTAAAATAGGTATTCGCGCCCCACTTGTGTCTTATTACAGTTCTCCCCCCGACGGAAGCTAGTTCAGTCCAGTGCTCCGTGCCTCCTTCAGAATGGCGCAAACCGCGAGGTGGACAACGCATGACTTGCCAGAAGGGCGTGAAAGAGATCACGAAGAGTTTGAGTGTTGTTCGTGTTGTAGGCCTTCCAGGATGGGGTCCCTGTGACCCCACCTGTGCTTGGCTGGAGACGTTGCAAGAAATGACGGCTAATCGATGTCAGTGGCGTTCGTGCTGTCAGTTTCTTTCCAGATTGCTGTCTTTGATGATGATGATGATGACCGAAGTGGTTCCAGCTGCTACGGCTTCGTTCGTCGAGGACAAGGATAGTAAGGGAATACAAGTCACGCGTTGGAGGCGATGGACCAGTCTGTGTGTTGACGATGAACGGATCTGTCTGTTCAGCATGAAAGGGTGTGAGAGCTACTCAGTGAAAGCGATGGATTTAATGCGAGACGATCATTGGCTGCGTGGCACAACCATATCTGCCAGGGTCACTAACCATTGGTTTGTCTCATCCCACAGTCCGCATCCTGGGAGACAACAGTTTGCAACGCAAATGAGTTGACTGCTTCGTTGAAAAGTCATGGACTGACCGCCCCTGGATCGTCTTCATCCGATACAAGGCTGGGCGAAGAGAGCACTACGAGGCAAACGGTCCCCTGGTATACAAAGTACATGGCCTAATCAGAGTAACCTGTGGAGTGTGACCAGCTGATCTATCGGAGGGGAGTAAACTTTCCCCGAAAACCATCTCGCGCATCTCAGCATCAGTGATCTGATGTTCCTATCAGACCCGCGCAAAGCTTCGTAGAAGCCTATGGTCAAACGTAGCGAACCTTCGGAAGTCCTTCACACGCAGCGACCATGTCTCTGATCCATAAAGCAATACATATTGCACTGCAACATTGTACATTGTATCCTTGGCAGTTAAGCTGATTTCACGTCGGCGCCACACATCCAGGAGATTGGCAACGCTACCCTGGCCTTCCCAATTTGGGAAGTGATTTCCTCTCTCACCAGTCCGGCGGGACTTGCGTAGCTGCCCAGATGGACGAACTTACCCACCACATCGATCAATTAACCTTTCTCGACCTAAAGCTGTCACCTTGTCGAGATGGTCGGGCTTGTGTGCTGCTATGATCCTGCGGGCTATACTGGCTGGAACTCAGTTCCTAAAAGTTCAACCATACCAGGAAGACCAACGGGGAGCGGACCGACGAAGAACAGCAAGTCTCCATGCTGCGAGAAATCACATTACGAGGAAGCCTGGAGGTAAATTCGTCCTGCTCTCTGTGACAGGTGCGTGAAGGCAGTAAGGCGTTTCCTTCAGGCGACCAGTATCTCTATATTTATGGGAGCAGCGATGCTGCCCCGTCGCAAGGAGAGGAGAGGTTAGAAAAGGTCAGCCCTAAAAACCGCACACTCCGATCGCCCAACGGTTGATCGTGATCTCCGGTCGAAATCGTCTTAAAACCAAAAAGTTCGGTGCTGTTCAAAAGGCACCCGCTGTACGCAGCTGCATTAGTTGTGGGACAGTAATTCTTTACTAACTGCGTCCTCGGGCCAAGCCGACCTCCTGCAGCCAACTGGGTGAGACTGTTGAGTCATCGGCTCCGCGTAAACGCTAATAACCGCCGCCTCGTGATTCACACTTTTGAGTCAGAGGCCGGGGGCAGGGTCCCCGAACAAAACCCCACATTCTCTCGCTGCCTTTTGAGTCAAAGGCTCAATGTGGACACTGACGAATGTATTTTTTGTCAACAGTTTTTCAAAGACAGGTTACTGGATGAACAATAACACATCAGTGTGACCAGTGGTTGTTGGTCCACTAAACTGCCAATCCCTACAACCGCATCTCTAACTCCCAAAATTCTTGGGCTCCGTGGTGTCTGTCGCTTTACCGTGAATAATGAACATGCTGTGGCACAGTCACATCCACTTGAAACGGCCTTCACAAGGGGAGCGAATGATCGCAGTCGGTTGCAAGCTGATCTAGGGGAATGTAATACGGCTAAGATTATCCACGGCCAAATTTGGAGATCGAAGAAATACTGGTTCGGGATTTCTGCCACCAGTTTTCATCATGGTACGGTCTGCTGGTGCAGCTCAACAAATGGAGAACATCAGAAGCATTCGAGCAAGAACAATGCATCACCATCCGATGCCCCAGTGAGCGACGTCACCCGGAGACAAGGATAGCGCCCACTCAGGAGTAAGGCGGCCTACGAACTGACTGTGTAAGCCATAAAAGCGATAATAGCGACTTCTATGCGCGGCTGGGAGTTCCGCTCATGTTTAAAGCTATTTATCGATCAGCTGGTCACAATGAACAGCTGACTTGCGAGACAGTCTGCCTGTTAAGATATTTTGTTGGTGTTTACGCAGTCAACTCAGGAGATATGATTAGAAGCGAAATTTTGTTGGTTTTTTCCTAAACAAGAGTAAATAATGGGTATGCCAACCTTAGAAAGCTGAAGTATACGAATCTATCAGTGCGGACGAGTTTAATTTAGGCACCGTAATGCAGGAAAGGGCCTTGCCCAGTCTGCATAAACGAAACAAAGTGGAAAGTTAACCACAGCAGCTTATGGAATGTTGTTCATCATCATCAGTGTTCATCACTGACGTTTCGCTGCCATACAACCATAATCTATTCGAAGGCCTTGAACAAAATAATAATAATGGGTGGGGAATGGACTTAGTGCTAGTCCACCACAAGCATTCCAAGGTGCCCACACCTCCAAACACTCTGGATAGAAACTGACAAAGAAGATGCCATTGACAACGACTAGCTGCAATATCTTGCAGCTTCTCCAACTATGAACAGGGGGGGATCGTGCAGACCCCATCCTGAAAGGCGAGCCTCACTGACACTACCCAGACGTTTCGTGGTCGATTCCACTTCCCTCTGCCGAGCAAGGAAATTCATTGCCTTCAGTAGAGCTCATGGTCAGTGACATAGCCTCCGCTATGTAACAGGGAATCTAACTTAGGATGTAGACCCAGTCACTTTTTCCGAAAACTGAATTATGACGTTATAACGAGGTCGAACTCTGTATGTACAGACACCGAAGTCAGCGAGAACTAGGTCAATCTATGCGCTACTTGGGTAAAGCTGGCTGTATAATCTATTCACATATGCAACCAAAATCTTTCGTCAAAACAAGTTACACCTCGTTCGCTGAAAGTAGATCCTAACCAACTGCCATAAACAAAGATCGTATGTGACAGCAGCTGATCAATACATTGTTTGTCGAAAAACAGATGATCAACAGGATTTTCACATCGATGGCTGTACGGTCGTAATGTCTGCAATAAAAGACCTGAAGTGATGCTTCAAGAACAGGGTCGAAAGTCTGCATCTGTCTTTGAATAGTGTGTGCGAAGGTGTAAACTAAGATGACTACTACTTGGGGAGTAAGTTGTGTACAAACGAAATCACAGATTATGGAGACTAGGGATACACATGCCCTGCGTGTGCGCATGAAAGAAGTCTTTAGTTCAGTGGAAGATAATAGTCACACAAAAATGTAATGCTTAACATTGTCGAATGATTTTGTAAGTGCCAGGTGAGACACACCAGAAAACATAAAAAATCGCACATTCCACTGAACCAATCAATAGACACAATAAGACAACTCAGATTCACTGACCGGAAGGTCAGTAGAGGCTCGAACCCAACCTCCGCAACTTGACTTCTCCTGTCCAGGCTTGGGCAACCTGGTAGTACCCCTAGGGTGGCATGGCAGCTAGGCCCCGAAAGGGTGTTACAGCTGAACGATTATTAGTAGTAATAGATGGGCCATGGAAGGATGGAAACAAACCAAGGAAGCTCAAGCAATGACTTGGCAGCCAAGTATGACAAGCATTGCCAGCAAGCTTAGTTGCATTGATCATTGCCGTCTCCCTGGATGGGAACCGTGAGACGGGCCACATCAATGGTGAGGGACATTGACAGACATTAGCTAGTCGCGCTCTGAGTGACGTTTATGCATCCAACCTATTGCCTTCAATGTATAGCTCCCTTCCTGAACTTTCCGGTGAAAATTACACTGGCACCCCTGTATTTATGCGTCAGTTATGTCATCAACCGCCTCCAATGCGAAGCTATTTGCCTCACCCCAGCAAATCATCGGTGAAAGAAAATGTGGTAGCTATAACCACTGTACGGCAAAGATGCGGTTCTTACAGCTGATTATTATTATTATTACCGTTATTATCTAGATGGGCTTTATATCCATGCGATTGTCTGGCAATATGCTTCATGTGACTTCTGCGCCGAAGACCTACTGCGACCTTTTTTAGGTCAGAGGACTTGGAGTATCTCACAGCGGATCCACCGTACATTTCAGGGGACCGTTCCTCCTACAAACGCTCTATTTTCATGCCGCCATAGTGCAAAACACTAAACGGGTGGTTAACAAGAAAAATTTAGTTACCTGCTTCGCCAAGCGACCGGGCATCTTCCCCCATTCTGAGTAAAATGGAACCTGGAAAGCATGCATAGCCCTGTCGCTGCAATAGACAGAGGACTCCCTGCATACCATTCAATCTTTCAGGGTGTCTACCATATTGGCTCGTTCACTGACGCCTGCTTAGTTACCTCAATATTTCGAAGCATACAAAACTTTTATGCACCCATCGTTCTGCTTCTCAAGTTCCAGTAAACCATGTTAACACACACACACACATATCTTATTTCGGTTCAGCGGAGGATGGAACACGGAAACAAATCTAAGTGTGACTACCGACAGCAGTTGCCTGGGATAAACGGGGTCGGTGAATAATGATCTTTCTTCGGTCCGTCTTCATACAGGATACACCACTGAGCCAGTGAGTTAATGCAATTAGTCGTGCTTTCGTGTTTTTGGGAGGCATCTGGTCATGCAATTTAATGAACCTTTCCACCGAAGTCCTTCTCTGACCCTCTCAAGCCAAACAACGTATCCGCCCTTTCCAAGTACTCTCACCTGCACACATGAATTTGGTTTTGGCGGTACACTCAAATGAATCCAACTGAATCTCCCGTTTATGATGATATTTTTCAACCTCGTGAGTAGTATGTTACGTCTGGACAACGCATTGTGATATCTCGAATATCGTGCCGAGAGGCAGTCTTTGTGCAGCATGTCCAGTTGGAGGATAGTTGGAGGAGCGAGGTATTCAGCTGGATTCAGCTAACTCTGCCGTCAAAACGAGACTAATATGCAAATGAGTGCATTTGTCAAATTTCGTGCAGTTTGGTTTCAAGCAGAACATAAGGTTGACGGAAACTCGGGGACTGCGCCTACCTGATGGGGCCGTAAGAAGGAAGAAACTGGTCGTGCGTTGTCGAAGAGTTTTCATAAACCTTATGAGTAGTGTATTACGTATATTCAGTGTATCTGGATATCTCGAATATCTCGAATATCGTACCAACTGAAACATGAGGCGGCCTGGTACAGCCTATTCGGTTGCTTAAAAACATCATAAACAGGATATTCAGCTGGGTTCCAGGTGCGTCTCCCATCAAAACAAAATTGGTATCCAAACGAGTGTAGTTCGCCAATTTTGTGCAATTTGGTTTCGATTAGAAACTAATGTTGAGGAAAATTCAGCCGGTGTGCCTATCCGACGAGCCTCAATTTGGGCGGAACCGGTCGTAGGCTGTCAACTAGTTTTCTAGTAACCTTGTTAGTAGGGTCTTACGTCCAAGGAACCTATACTCCCTTTGCGTATAGCTACTCTTTGCTTCAATCTGTCCCTCTAATCAAGGGTCACTAGGCTTTCGGTCTCTTTGTGTGCGGACCCATTACGCCACTTCACTTAGAAACATGAGACAGCGAAGCACTAAACTAACGTGATGTAAAACCCAGGCGGGGCACCCGTGTTCTCAAGAATGGAAGTCATATTCTTCCGTTATATCTGCTGCTGACCCCGCTCCAGTGCCTAGTGCCGGAAAAAGACCCACAGAAGGGAACACAACAGCTTTATTCCGAACAAGCGAGTGCGAGTGCAAGTGCGAGAAGTACAACGGCTTCAAGCTATTTATTGAAGGGACACTGTCTGAACTTGGTCCAATGCTGACGCACGCTGTCTGGCCTTGGTACGAGGCTGTGACGCGCTGCATATTGAGTGGGCGTTGTCTGACGCCGATCCAATGCTGACGCACGCTGTCTGGCCTTGGTACGAGGCTGTGACGCGCTGCATATTGAGTGGGCGTTGTCTGACGTTAGCACCTAGTGGAGCTGAGGGTTTCAGTAGATTTCGGGCATTCAGTGGTTGCTTTCAGGAATCTGACCTTCTTGATATCTTCTTTCAAACAACGGTACCAGTGAGTCGACGAGTTTTGAGTGCGTTAACAAGGCATCTCCAAGCTCAAACGTTGCCTCTCTTCAAATCCGGTTTTCTCCTGTGATCACCAACTGACAACAAATGTGATGGTACAAATATTTACTCACCGTCCGATCGAATGAGCTGGTCGGCTTTCACAAAAGCAGAGGTGGAGTGTGAGTTACGCTTTGTCAAAGTGAACACAATCCGAAAAGGCAATTTCGTGCAATTTCGTGAAACGTTCCGGAGCAAACTTCGCCTTTTTAATACTGGAACAACCAGGCTGGGGCTTTGGGCTAAGGTTGATTTTCGAACCAGATATCATCAGAACGATTATATGCATCCAGGGAGCACTTCGTGAATTTGGTTTGGATTAATGTTACTGGCAGAAATGTTTGTGTGCTTCTACTCACCATTCACGCATGACATTGAGATACCGCCGATTCGGGCCAAACAACACCGCAGATTTGTCGGCTCGTGCTAATATAGACATGAATGTGACTAATTCCATGCACGGAAGTTCCTCAGGTATCACATCTCAGTGGAAAAGCCGCGGAAAACAGAACTTTACTTAGGTCATGATTCTAAATTCACAGGCCTTAAGGCCTGATAACAATGTGCCAACCGAGTCCCCTTTTTGCACGCCACATCGCTGTGTTCTCAAACAACTTCAAGAGAGGAATGTTGTAAACTTGCAAACAAGACATCGATCAGTGAGCGAGGACCTTCGTCTTTCGTGTTGTTAGTGTGAATAATTCTTATTCGGATGGATAAATTACGTGTAACCAGAGAGGTGCAACGCGCCTACCTGCTAATGATATTCTCATCTACGTAGCGAGCGACGGATCTCCTGTGGTTAACCAAGCAGTGTTAAAAACATCAAACTGACAAATTAATCGTTGAATTTCATCATCCATCCTGGCTGCCAAGCTGTTTCTACAGCAGAGCACAGCGGTGGAGTAGTGTTCGTGGACCCACTGAATAAGTACAATAGTGGTCACAAGGTAAGACTATGGATCGTCGCATTTCTAGGGCTATGACTGCAGAGTAGTACATTGTGAGGAGGTCCAATGGGTTAGCTTTGTCGGGAGGGAAATTTCGGCCATAACGAGATATCAGGCATGTCCTCAGTTTTACTTATTATTGTGGTAAGACGCACCAGCTGGTTGACATGCCATCAGTCCGTCACAAGTAGAACCGAAATGAAAACGAGAACGGGCGCTAGTTGTGGACGTGCGGATATGGATCATATTCTGCTAAGTCCATACCCGAAATGCCCGTCACGAAGAGACTGTATCTAACCGTGGCGTGACAGTTTGTGTACCTCTATAACCGACTGGGCTACACTGGGGAGGGTAGCGTGACGATCACGGGGCCTCTCATTTGAGGTTGGTCAATAGTTGGAAGTTTGCTTAACACAATCTCCTGGTCCTCCAGGTTGGGGTTCGAACATGTGTGGCAGCTTGTTCTATAAAAATGCTAACGCTTTTAGATTTGGCACCAAACACCGTTGCCTTGCAGTCAGGCTTATGAGCCAAAGGCTTTGGTCGAAGACCCCAGTCGTCCGCCTTTCTAGATCTGGGTAATATAACAACTGACAATACTCTCATGCCCCATCGGCCATCGCGTGGTGTCACCAACCGTATCGCCTTACTCGCTACATACAGCAGGGCGGGTAAGCGAAAACAGGCTAGTGCTAACGGCTTCCTTCTTCCTCTGTCACATATTCGCTTTTCTTCCCCTCTCAGCCCAGCTGTTAGCGATATGTCCGTGGGCCCATTCTTATGAACTGACGTTTCCACTGCCCGTCCACTGCCGCTAGCTACAGTATCTACAGCTAACTCGGCCGTAGACACTTCGAAATCAGCCTCCAACCACTGACGCTCAGTTCATCTGACAGTCTTTAAAGTTCGCAGTTTGAGACTAGCCAGACAACAAACCGCTCTTGAATGTACTCTGGACTCGCTTTCTATCGATTTCTGCTGTCTCTGTGTATGACAGTGAACCATTAGTGTTCTCATCTGGCATTGCTGTCAATGATGATGACCCAGAATGCGAAAATAGTCTATTAACTCCACCATCTTCCTTTATGTGGAGTTAACAGAAAGTATTTCAGATCAATTTCCCTGAAATGCACGCAGTGTCTGCCAGTGATTAATCAGACTAAGCTGGAAAAATCACACAACTCAAGCAACCTAAGGAGGTTGCGGTAATCTTGTAGGCATTCTCAGCTGCCACGTGAATTCCCGGATTGATACCACTTCCGTAGGTGACGAAACGGTGAAAAACTGGCCTTGGTCTGTCATCAAAAAAATGGGCGAGCAAAACCTGCACATCTTTCGGTCGGTGTCCCGACTAAATCCAGTTTGTGCCACTCAGATTCATCATTCTTGCTTTACTGTGGAGATTTTCAGTTAGTAGTTCGAAAGACACGTAACATTTTTTACTTCAGTCGTGGGAAGATCCCACTGAGACATGTGGCAATATAACCGCAATGGTCGTTGTAGAACCAACTCGTCTTCTGCTCGTCACAGTGATATTAGTAGTTTTTGGTGAGTAGTACATGTGGTCACGTTCGACCCGGTTGAAGTAACCGTCTGTAAATTCAAAAAAAAACACTCGCAACCTACTCGACGGGACACACTACTTATAAGGTAGCTGAAATATTGTCATAATGGCATTGGAAAAGGGAAGGCTAGGGAAACACGTGTTTCTATTGATTCATCTTCTGGGCGGTAGAGATAACGCATAACGTCAAACGTAATAAAAGTTGACTAATTACAGTGGGATGGACGTGGGAATATGAAAATCTGCGTGTCACTCGGGGCAAAGGTCACCTAACACACAGCTGCCAGGGTTATGTAGTAGATGTGGCCAGCTGTCTGATTGCGTCACAAGGGAAGCGAACACTCGGTCATTCCAGCTGGACGGATTGGAAAGATCCCGTTTGTGCACAGAATTCGGGTTTGAACAGTCGGATAGTAATGGCCTTACTGTCCATAACTGGCTGCTCTAGACCGGTTTCGTGGCAACTGGTACACGGTCAGAGATACAGTCTCCAAATGGACGACGTGCCCAGTGGTGCATAGGTAGGCTACACTGGAGCTATGAATTTTTCATGTACTTCCCAGGACAAACCAGCTTGGCCAATGTCCTCTAGTCCGCTTAGACACACGCCGCGCCATGCGACCCACATAAATGACACCACGTGTTCATGTGAATCTATAAACAACCGCCGAAGAGGTCAGCGCTACCAGTGCGTCATTTTTCGGTCGTATGAGACTGAATTAGAAATGAAGCTTATAAGTTTAACCGCGTCGAATGTGAACCTTAAAGCTCCGGGGAAACTTCTCTGTCACCTAGTCCCCTTGAAAGATAGCACTAGAGAATGTGGTCGGGATCCGCTATTTCGGTTCTGTTCTGCACATCGGGTGAGAGGAATCGATCAGGGTAACCGATTTCCTTCAGAGTGTTCTGATGGTATCCAATTTGTGTTCCTGTGGGCTACTGGAACATGCTTTCCGAACCCTGAATACGGACGAGGTATCCTTCCGGTTGTAGAGGAAGGAAAGTATGAAAGTTCGTACACTGTGCACGACGGGTTGCCTCACTCTGCCCTGTGTGACACGCTCTTCTGAATAGAGAAATTGGTTTGAGAAATCGGAGAAATCGGTTTGTCAGGTCAGTAGTACGTCCGGGGAGAAGCTGTGACCGTACTAAAGTTATTGATTTGATTTACCATTCCATCCATGTGTTAGATGACCTTTGTCTCCACGTTCTCCCTACTGTAATAGGTCCACTTGTATTACGTTCGTTCCGAAACGCATCAACATTCCATGACTGGTTTCGCCCTTCTTTGGGCGCAGTCCCCGAGTTTCCGTCAGCCTTACGTTCTGCTTGAAGACCAAATTCAGCGCACTTGGCAAAATGCACTCATTTGCAGACTGGGTTGGTATAAACAGAAGACTCGACTGAATCGCAGGTGAATCGCTCTTCAAATGAATGTGCTGCACAAAGACTTCCTCATGTTCCAGTGAGTAAGGGAGATATCGTTGTACAGTTTCCTGTCTGCAGATGTGTCTTTGTGAGAGGGAAAAAGAAAAAAAGATGGTTGTCCAAAAACCGTTCTGAACTATGGAACCAACAACCATGCGGTTGTTGTGTGCGGTCATGCCACTGCAAGTCTAACGTGATTGGTTGATCCAACGGACCGCTAGAAACGCACCAGGGTCTACTGGGTTTTGTGTGGCGTATGCAATCCATGGGGATGGCCACGAAATCTACTCAGTCTGGTCAAAGTGACAGCCAGTCGTGACTGCTCATGAAGAGATAACTTCATTTCAATCAACACACAGTTGATAAGAATCTTGAGGTTATCCAAACGCTGCCTTCAGATACCTTTGCCGTACACAACATAGAGCTTTCCGACATCATTCGCCCCCTCCTCTTGCCTTTAATTCTTCACTGGAACTTTCTTCCCCAAGTATTTACCACCGATAAATTGCTTGCTGTGTATAGTAATAATAATAATAATAAATGGACCGTGGGAGTGTAGATGGGAATCGAACCTGATCACCCAATTGTGCCAGGATAGGAGGAAACACACAATCCACTCACTGGCACTTACTCTACGAACGTGACCTCAAATATTGTAGCTCCTTTTCTGAACACGACCTTGTAATCAAACATGTTTTGTAGGTGTAGTTTTCATGCTTAACCCACTACGCACCGCCTACCTACCCGCTGTTGTTTGGACGGCCTACACATCACACACACACACGGACCAGTTCCATTCTCCCTGGATGACCTGGTTGTGCGATTGCGTCATGCCACTACTTGTGTTCCTCTTTTCATGACCTAGTCTGTCAAATTTACCTGTACTCAATGACGTCAGTGCTTGGTGACCTGGCGTAGCAACGTCGCCGTCTAAGTGTAGGCAAGGTTCAGGCAGTAGTACACATTTCAGAATTTCGACAAAAGTTTGCAAGCGTACCCAAGGCAAAGTGACCATGTTTGTTGGTCGACCAGATAGCTACCCTTTTTAATATATTCATTTGGCGTGGTTTTTAGTGTCCACCAAAACAGCAAGGCTGTGAGACCAAAAGCCACTCCGTTGACCCCTTCTCTTTGCTACGGTTTTCCAGACTTCAGTTGCATCCTGCATGCGAAAACAAGACAGTTTCATCAGCTAAAAAGTTTTGTACAACAACACAACGATTGATCTTTGACTAACCATGGTCGAAGCGTGATGGTCATTGAAATGTCCGGTTACGCCACCTTTCTCCAAGGCACTTAAGGGCGGGCACTATGCCTATTCAGTGTAGCTGAAGTTCCTAGGTTATAGCTTCATCGGCACCTGTCACTAATTCATTTGAACAGTACACTTGGAAACTGGACATCAATCCACCTACTTCCCAATTTGAATCCAACTTTAATTACCCCTTTGGTGAGTTCCTACTAAGCTTAAAAAGGGAGGTCCTTGCAGGAAAAATCTCAGCGTTGTATGAATCTGTTTCGCTTGGACACAGCATCTTGTACACTGGTTTTTAATACACCCGATACCCAGCCCATTAGGAACCGCGTTTCTCGTTGTCTTCACCATTTCAAACGCGCAGCATCATCCAACGCAAAAATGAATTTCATGATTTTGGGGCCTAAACAAACATACTTTTGCCGGAAAGCAGGTACGGTTAGCTACAAATAAGCACTTGGTACTAGCCGCTTGTTGTGGTCAAGCTGCATCTCACAGGGAGGTAACCCGGACCCTGGTGGGCTGGGTCCACGGCTTGACTGCCCTCTTCTTCATATTATCATTCCTACACATTTAGACTAAAATTCAAAATCTGACTGCATTTTGGGCGATCGAAAATAGTCAGCCAAAGCAACTGGGAACTGCAGTCTCAGGAAATAACCGTATCCAAAGAAAGTCGCACCTTGCCCTACAAGGTGATGCAAAAAGCATGTGAGCAAGACTAACCTCCAACGTTCAGGAAACGAGTTCATTTAAACGTTTGCTACCTCCCATGAACCTTCGATCTCCAGGAGATACCGATTTAGAGAGTGACATCCAAATGAGTTTGAGGGTATCGTTCAGTTCAGTAGGCGTCACCTTTGGCAGAAAACCAAATTAGTTTACAGCGCCGTGGCCAATGGAGGTCAACATATAGCCTTCGTTTTTTCTCAGTCTGTAAGGCTAACTAGCTGGAATTTTGTCAGTTTATTTGTGTACACATTTGTGTATCGCAATTATCTGAGCCTACCGACGACGTCAGAATAAGGAAAGCCGGCTGCGATGAGCCCCCATCTGAATGCCCATTACCTGTTCTAAACCAGGATTAATAAGACTGTAGTGCGAAACGAGATATCAGTATACTTAACTGAGGGGGGCAAACAGTTCCCAAATCAATTGAGACGCATATATTACGACCCGTACCACTCACAAGACGTACCCAACAGGAGTATACCTATGGTTAGTCAGCCTTCGTTTGGTTTGGTCCGTGGGACGGTGGTCGTGATAATTCACTTCTAACTTCGCTTTAACTTGAACACCCTGGGATATCCTTAGTGCTAAAACAAGTCATGGAAATACAATGATATCCGCTTTGAAACAGCCATGGTTCATATTTCCAACAACTGCAAGGTTTAATTAGCTTCGGTCTCTATTCGACGATTGCCATGAGGAGTCATTCTCTGCACGAATCCGGGTCAAGGTAACCATGGTTCTCAGCATGAAAGACACTTTTGAGGGTTCACACAGAGATAACTAACGTCTGATCTAATTGGTGTCTGCTTCGGGTAGGCCAGTTAGCTGTTAAATCTAACCCGAGCTGTACATGTATGGCCCACTAGGTCCGGTCATGGCGAGGGATACTCAATGTCATCGCTAGCACCGTCTAACATGAAGCTGTCTAACACCTTCAGAGATCCAACAGGAGTGTGGTGAACCTACTTTCTACACCACCCATTCACCGACGAAACAGTCCAAAGCGGCCACAGCGAATGGCCTAACTCCCTGCAAGTTTAGTTAGCTTCTCCACGAGGCCCACTGGTTGCTTGCCTTTTGGATGTTTAAGCTCTCCGGCTCAGAGTTGTCCTCATGGCGGACCTCCAACGGGAGGTGGCACGTCTAATGTGGTGTCGAGAGGAAGTGTACTTCGAATCAACTCAACAAAAAGACGGTATTTAGTCTTTTTTGATCAGGCCAAGCCTAAAAAACCGTGCATTTTTTTCCCTGGTACTGCACGCCAGTTTGATTCATGCGGAAGTTTTTGAAGCGTCTCAGTCGTTTGATTTGCTCCACCATCCATTGCGCCAAATTTACTCCGGTAGCATCGTACGCCATCAATACAACTGGATAGGCTTTTTTATTTCTCTATTCTAAAAAATGCTCACTTTACGAAAGAGACTCCTCACAGTGACCACTTGAAACTAAGCATAAGATTGTAGCGACTGTAAATACCGTTTGTTTCGTAGACTTCCGCACTTTCGGCAAGTGTACCACCCATTCAGATAGGGTTTTGTTCGAAACCCTGAAGGTTTTCTTACTGTCAGCATGAGGATGTTACAAAAATTTTTAAATCGGCCCTCTGCCACTTGGTTTCCACAGCAACTTAGTTTGCTTTTGTTGCGAAGCAAATCATTCCGAAAACCAACCACAAACTTCAGAGCTGATGTTCTAATGCTTCAGCGCTTCGCCCCAGCTCCACTGCTGAAAAATGTGTTCCTTGCTTTCGGAGACAGAGACAGTCGTATATCCATTGCCTGTCGAACCGGCTACTCTCAGGAGAAATCGTTTTTGGCTTCTTTGAGGCTCGGAGACCAGAACAAAAGTACATTCGATCGTGTTGTTTGCGATCCCGAGGATTATTGAAGAAATTGACGCATGTGACGCAGATGTGTGCTGCTTTCGACTTCATTGCGCACTTCAAGCGCACTGGGACGGCACTGTCATCGCCGCAAAGTTGAGGAATGTTAAGCAGATGCGCGCAAACGTCATTGGCACTGATCAGTAGCCAGTTTTGCGATGGATAGAATATCCCGATTGTCCTGGATGTCGGACATACAGGGATTCAGTGGTTTCGATTCGTGTGCACAAACATCCAGCACTGTAGCTGTCACGACTAATGTAGAATTGTTGGTAGTTTTGGGGAGATTTGGGAAGTTTTGGTGTAGATTTCGTCCTGTAAGTCAAGCCAATTGGCGTTTAAAAGCCGAGAAGCAATGTACAGCTGTTTTATCCTTATTGGGAATCATCAGCCGGGCGCATTTCACGAAACTCTAGAGAGTCTCGAACTCGCGACCTCCCGGCTGGAAGTTTGAACTCTTAACTGTTCGGCCGCGAGCGGCTGATTAGAAGTCTGATTAACTCACACTCAGACAGGATATAGCCTCGTTCATCCTTCAGTCACGGGATCCACATCACGTGGTTACACGTGTTGACTGGCTCCTCCAGCAAAGACTTCTCAGATGGAGGCCGGGTGAATTTTACTTTTCTGAGCTACTTACAGATTGTTGGTAATGGTTGTTTTAATATAGAATTCCCTGCGCAACCAAGTCCTGGCATATACACAGGAGATACATTTCTACCGGAATCAGCAGGACCAGCGCCTCCTGAAAGCAATTCTCTTGGGGGATAGACTTAATTACACGACCGGAAGACTATGCTCTTACCTTTAAAACACTGTCCTCGGAAAACACTCTCTTAGAGGATAGTGCAGTATTTCCATACACATGACGTTACACCAGCTGTATAAATTGTCAAAAACTACCAAATGGTACATCTTCTGCGGGCACATGCTACGTGTGTTTGTGGTGGTGGGGAGTAAATTTTGTCCCACCTGAGCTTAGCTATTCGAACCGCAGTCTTAGAACTCTATATGCGAGATGGCTCAAGTGGTTAGGGCGCGAATTCACTGACCGGAATGTCCGTGATTCCAACCCGACCTTTGCCTCTCGACTTCCCCTGTCTACGCTTGGGCAACCTGGCAGTATCCCAGCCCTCTTGCTCCCCTCGGGTGGCACGGCAACTAGGCAACGAGAGTGTGTTATGGCTGAACGATTTTTACAAGCATTTGTGGCTTTAAAAGAATTCGGTAACTTCGGAACAACAAACGTTTAAATGAGGCCTAGCCCAGTTGGGATGGATGAGACACTTCAAAATATCATTTATCGATTTTTGTAGCTGATAATTCGTTCAAAATGTCAGGCGCATAAGTTGTGGGGGTCTGTTACTGTGTTCCTTGGTTCTGAATTAGCTTGGTACACACGATAAGCGTGACTCTGTCATTCGTGCTAACAGCCTAAGAATGAAATCGAGTCCTGGAGGCAATCCCTGACAAAAATTGTAAGAAAAGTGCAGAAGCCTTGTCACGGATACTGAAACCTGCTTCAGTTATTAGAACATGTGTTGAATACAGAAAAGTCTCCTGGTCCTCTTAGGGCAATCTCGACGACTTGACAGAACGTATCCAGTTAGTGATGCCGCAGATCGAATGTACTGGTATCGGCAGTTGCCCGTCAGCAATCCGATCGGTAGCCTGGTAACAAGTGTAAGTGGTTTATTATGACGGAGAAAGAACAGAGAAAGTTGTCACACGATTTTTTAGGAGACCACCAAGAAAACTGTGGATATAACTCATGAGGAAGGCTCTGAGGATAGTCTATCGCATCCACGACAGATTCGGGCCTTCCTCGGTAGGTAAAACTTACTAACTTAGATGTCCATGACAGGTAAACCTCTAAGGAGCCTCAAAACACCAAGTGGTTTCCAACCTTCTGTGTTCGTGATCATCATCATC
>SJOL01003062.1:72361-117857 GCA_004794785.1 Opisthorchis felineus | reverse complement strand
TTCCAGTGCCTCTCCCTGGATTGTAAGTGGCGTGTTCAGTGACTGCATGTCCAGCAGCATGACCTTACACTTTGTGGGTGCAAAGTGCATACCAAAGGACGGGATGACTCTGTTCAGTTCATCCAAAAACACATGCGCCCTCTCCTCCTCTTCGAAGACGAGAACGATGTCGTCTGCATATTCCAGATCGACAAGGTTTTCGTCAGAGGCTATTTGAACACTGGGGTTTTAAAGACCTTCCCAGTGTTATTTTTAAAACAAGCAAAACCGACAGTGCGCTCTCCAACAGTGTTCATCAACAGTTCCAGTACTGCCATATCAAGAAAGGTGTTTCGATATCTTGAATATCATTCTAACTGCAACATGAGGCTGCTTGTGGACAGCCTACTCTGTTGAAGAATACCATAAATGACAGATTCATTCGAGTCACCCATCAGTACCGACTTGATTCGCACATACATCTGAAGTTACCCTGTTCGATTTTTGTTCCGTAACTTCTACGAATAGGCGCAAGCTGCTCTATGATGCTCTACGATTCAAGAAGGACAGTGCCCTCAGTTTTATGGAAGACTGAACAAATAGTGTAGCAGCACGCCACAGTTAACTCACTGCGTATACTTTAGGTATCCATGTCTTGTTCGAATCCTGAGAACTTTAACAAACACAAAGACCACAGAAACAACGACAACACTAACTTACCTGGTCTTTATATTGCTGGTTCACGCATCACCCCACAGCTAAAAAAGGTATCCGGTATTAGAAACTGAAAGAAACTGTTAAAATGACTGAAGTCTCCGTCGCGGGAGAATAAACAGAATAAACATTCATTCTAGAGAAAAGAAACTTGACTATCATGCCTCTGTTATTCTGAGCACAGTGGTCATCTTTCGTATCTGGCCACAGAATGCCATGCTGATCCCCACGCCCATCCTGAACAAAAACAGCGGTTGGTCCAGTGGTTCAAAGAACACCTTGAATTTCAAACTTACTTGCTACTTCCCAATACCGAAATAAGGTTGACCGCGGGGCTCGAAGGTGGGGGTCACTTGAAGTACGAACTACCTGGAAGGCAATTTAAATTCAAAAGTCACGCCAGGGAACCGCGAAATTCAGGTATTTGCGCATACACACTGTCACTAACCGTGCACACCTGAGTGGTGGGCGTGACCTAAATGACTGGATTTTTTTTCTCGATAAATGCTGTGACTAATGCGATTTCGCCTTCATTAGGTAGATGTCACACCTTATTCCAACCAGTCTTGTACAGACCCCTCAATCCTGGCTTTTTGCCTTGATTGTTGGGTTTCGGCTCATGAGGTTTCCTCTGTTGTTCCGCCAGTGGGAATTGACATGAAATCCCCTACCCTCAGAGAACCATTCGCACGGTGTTTCCTCTGCGTGCTCGCTCTAGCAAGTTTGTGAATATACCAAGAAACTCGAGATAGATCAGTGGCTGAGGCGCGAACTTACTGACCGGAAGGTCCATGGTTCGAACCCAACCTCGGCATCTCGACTGCTTCTGTTTAGGCTTGAGCACCATAACAATATCTCAGCCCTCGTGCTTCCTTCCGGTGGCATGGCAGTCGGGTACCAAAAGGATGTTGCAGCTGAACGATACAATACGATTATATACGAATATACCAAGAAGGTTTCTCCAACCCAATGGATCACCCAACAATTACCACACAATGCTGTCCACAAGTTGCAGAGCTCACATGTTACACTCTCTCACGGCGTACGTGACCCCCGTCATAACAAACTTTGTGCACAAAATCAGCGGCTCAAAGCAACATAGTACTGCTTCCAACACGCTTAACAGACGATCCGTACCACAAAATTCACAGAATTGCATTTTTTCGTCATGGTGACGACTCTGTATTGAGTCCAACCTGACATCATGTTAAGTCCTCCCCTCAATTGCTTACTCCGCCCATGTACGTTTGGCCACCATGTTTTTTTGCTCATCTGTACCCACCATTCGCCTTGCCGCAAGGGCCGCCCCGTCCAACACTGGCATGTTGGCATGTGTGCGCAGCTGACCTACCACCAATCCGTGTTCGTGCCCCGTCTGCTATGCCTGCTCTGGCTTGTTCTGTCGTGACTACGGTGTGATCGCACGGCCAGTCTGAATCACGAGGTTGGCCTCGGAAGGGACAACCACAACCCACGAGCCAACATTCCGCTTGCTGTTTTCTGGCGTGTGGACCTTGACACTGCCCTGTACCCGTCAGTGACGGACTTGCGCGCCTGCTGACGCCACGAACGTGGACAATTGAGGTTTGTTGTATAATTTTGCACCTTTTTGTGCGAATATCGCAGTAGACTTTCGAATTCAATTCTTCCTTTTGATATTCGGGAGCTTACGTGTGACTCAAACGTCCGCATCGGGAACCTCAACACCTTGAAGAAAATATGTCATCAGAGTCGGTCTTGTTTGAAATGTTCGAGAATTCATTCGTTTACTAGGTTTTCTTTTCGTAGACAAGGCTTCAAGACGCGATTCTGGTTATGTATTTGACTAGGGCAGTGCAGGACAAGTGCTACGCTGGCGCAGAGGTTGCATGATGCCATATATGTGCACCAAATGACAATGAGACTATTGAATTACCCATGGCACTTGTGTCTGACGTGTTGTGTTTATGAGGTTACGGGGACGGTTGCTCGTTTTGTTCACGAGGTATTGCCACTATGATCATGTTCAGCAGGTTTCAGGCTTACGTGGTGCTACCCACCTCCGACGTCCTGACACGCGCGTCAGGTACAGCCAAATCAGTGCGGGGTCGTCGTTCAATCCGGTGGGTAAAACAGTCAGATCGTCCAGTCGTGAAAGCTTTCTCTCATTCGTGCATCTGGCGCGCATGGTACCGTGTGCGCACGGCTTCTAGGCTCTGATAAGGGGGAAACTCGAGTCTGGTGTTTCCTTGTGGATGAACCAGAAATGCAGTAGTACACGGGGAAGACTGCTCAAATGGCGTAATAGTATTGATTTCCTAGGGAAACTTTCAAGGTCATTCTTTTATTTCTTTTCAAAACCAAGGTCTAATCGAGATCTCATCATATTAGACTGAGTGGTCAACAAGCACTATTGTTTCATTGTTTCATTATTTTTCGCAGTTCATTAATGTCTGGGCGAATGCGAACCCACCACCCTCCAGTTAGCGATTGAACACTCCGCAATTCTGTCTTGTGTGGTTGCTCAGCGGTGGGATTAAACTGTATTTAGACGAGATATAGCTGTACTAGCCTTCATTCACACGGTTCGCATCACGTGATCTTTGGTGGCCTCTGAGACGGGAGCTCCCGGGTAGCTTTGTCCTTCTGGACAAACTACTTTCAGCTTGAAATACTCGTTCTGGAAGTGTGACATTGTACCAACGGTGTTCCATACTGGTATTCTCGTGACCGTCGTTTAGACCAGGAAAGTTCCTTAAACAAGCTTATCGTGGACACATAACTTGTTTAAGGCAACGTTGAACGTAACTGAGGAGACTCTTGTGGTCCCCTCAGTTCCGATAATGTGTGCGACAGGTTCGATCTAGTTAATTCACGTGAACACTATAACGTGGATCGAACTAACTACGACCTTGACTGACTGCCGGTTATTGGAGTTCATTTGCAGTTTTCAACGAACCTTCCTAAGGACCCTTAAACAAACCTTCATCTGAATTCCGTAGACGAAAAAAGCTATCCGCATCGAGTGTTTGGTTGCATTTTTCATAGCTGGATTTGAAATTGGAGTCCGAATTCTCCCCCCCCCCTCCCCTGAGAAGTGATGAACCCAGCACCGGATTTCGTCGATTTATTTAAACGTGTGAAAATTTCTCATTGAATGGTAGCGTTTGTTCGCGTGGTGGGCGCAGACCAGTTTGTTACAACTGACCTCTTTCGAGCTACCTCTTGGGTGCTATTCTAGTTTTCACCAGATGGTATGGAGTCCTGCTTCTCGTACTGATTTCATGGCTTCTGGATATTACTTTCAATTAGTGATGTTTGTTTGAAATTGTATTCGCATTTCACACGCCGTGTGGCTTTCAGGCGTAACAGTCCCTACTGAAGTGCACAAATGCATTTTAGCTACTGTTTGTTGCGTAATCCAGTTTTTGGTAAGCCTCTGATTTCGGACGGTTTCGATCCCATGGTTCTTGTGACTCCCTGGTTCGAGTGAGTGAGAAGTGTTCAGCTGTAGAACCCCTTCGGTGCTTAGTTGCCATGCCACCTGAAGGAAGCACGACAGCTGGGATACTGCCAGATTGCCCAAGCCTGGGCAGGGGAAATCGAGAGGCTGAGGTCGGTTTCAAACCACGGATCCTCCGGTCAATAAATTCGCGCTCTAACCACTGAGCCATCTCGCCCCGAGTGAGAAGTGTCCTGATAAGAGTGAATGCGAAATCAGCATAAGTATATAAATATATTTATAAGTATGTCGTTCGTATTATATAATTCAAAACTTTTCCCACCATAGAATTTTGAAATTTGGGGAGAAGATAGTTGAGTCTTTGAGACTAAAGTTTATCGCTTACCATACTTATAAAGTTGAAATCCGGTTTGACATGAAGATAACTGTGAATTTTCACAAACCAGATAATCTTTTTATAGACGTGACACACTACTCATAAGGTTGATGAAAACTCTTCGAAAGCCCACTACACATTTCACCCTTCCTGTGGCTCATCAGGTAGGCGCGTCCCCCAGTTTCCGTGAAATACATGCTTCACTTGAAAGCACCTACTGTTATGCATACCGGTTTTCACGAAGAAACTCATCAACGAGAGATTCTGTTGGGTCTCCCGTGAAAACCAAACTGGTGTGCAAATGAGTGCCTTTCGCTAACTTCGTGCAATTTGGTTTCAAGTAGAACATAAGGTTGACGAAAACTCGGGGACTGTGCCTACCTGATGAGCCCCAAGAAGGGCGAAACCGGTCGTGGACTGTCGAAGAGTTTTCAGCAACCTTGTGAGTAGTTTCCTTTATGAAAATATACTGCGATCTCTCGAATATCGTACCAACCGAAACATGAGGCGGCCTTTGTGCAGCACATTCAGTTGAAGAACATCATAAACGAGAGATTTACTTGAGTCTCCCGTGAAAACCAAACTGATATGCAAATGAGAGTATTTGTCGAACTCAGTCCAATTTGGGTTAAAGTAGAACATAAGGTTGATGGAAACTCGGGGACTGCGTCTACCTGATGGATCCTAATTTGGGCGAAACCGGTCGTGGGCTGAGGAAGAGTTTTCAGCAACCTTACGAGTATTGTGTTACGTCTACACGCACTCTTTCCTTTTTCCAAACAAACAGAATTATGCCCAGTCTCGGACAGAAAATCGACTGTGTCAGCTTCGAGATTCTGTCAATTGATCTTGACCAGGCAGCTTACCTGTCTATTATCAGAATGTGTCGCACATTTCCAATCAGGACTACATTTTGGTTAGTTCAGTAATCTCAGACAAAAACCGCTCTTGCATCAAATAGATAGAGAACTCGGATGTATTTTCATGTTTGAATAACACGTGTCGAACTTGGTCCACGGAAACGCATGACGGGATGAATCTCCTCGGATTAGTCACATTATCATCCAACCTCACTAGTCGACCATCACGTCGAAAAATATTGCGGCTTTCCGAATACTCAATATTTCACCTGGTTGTTCTAAGAAAAACGACCAGCTATCTTTTATTCATTTCCAACTAACTGTCATGAATTCAGTGAGGGCACTTCCTTGTCTTCGTGTCTCAACTATCAATGTGTTGGTCTTTTTGGCTTCTTGAGGCGAGCATTCACAAGTATTGAATTCTTCAAACGAGAACTGATTAGATCTGGGATTACATGCTGAAATAAGGGTTTTCTGTTACATCAGATACCCAGGAGCCCTTACATCTGGGAGAATATATCCAAAGATTCATCGGGGACTGACACACATCTGTTCCCGATCGATTCGACTTCCTTACCATTCCCTGTTCAAATTGTCGAACTTCTTGGTGGACAGAAACTTCTCCGGACGTAGGTATGTTATTCTTCAGTTTGGCTGATTGATTCGTCAGCTTTGTGTTTCGACCAGTACCTGCATGGTGAACATTACTCAGACACTAAAGGTAATATCAGTAATACAGCCCCAAAAGACAGCAAATAGTTGATATCGAGTTAAACGAGTTGTCAGATTTTGAAGACACTAAGATCCTGTCTCTCTTAAGTCCGGCTTGAACAGCCGTGCGGTCATTCATAATCTGGCACTGGGTACATCTCCAGTCGGCACACCAATTTTCCTGACCTTCCGTTTCCGATAGAGAGACGACATAATCGATTTCATGCCCTCCAGCATCTGCAGGTCACAACTTGACTCTAACAACTTGGAATCACCCAAGCTGCCATCCATGTGACGTGTATAGTGAATTTCTACTTGCTTTTTACTTGCCCGAACAACTCTGCATTATTCTTGTTGTGTGTGTATAAATGTATGCATCGCACAGGCTTGACGCACTTACGCCAACACAGAGGACAAGGTCACACGTACAACCTATTCGTAAACAAGCGTGTTCGGACATGATCTGGCTTTAAGGTCACGTGAAGAGGATAATGCGTCCAGTGCACTTTCACATCACCGTTGTCCTCTCAAGTATTTTGCCTACCGTTCGTCCATTTATCCATCTAACCGAATGGGTGGGAAAAAGGCGGAACAACAACCGCATTTCACCTGTATTTTGCATTCACTTCATTGTTGTTCAAACAGTGAAGTTCTGTATCAGTTCACCACACCAAACTGGAATCGAATTTTGCTCGTAATAGGGCCCATCAGCAGTGCGTAGCCATAGATTGGCAGGAATTTGAAACCCGGACGCGTGGCATGCGGGGTGCGCATGTTACCACTACTTCAGCACCACACGGTGGGAACACCGCGAACTTGTTCATGCTTGATCCATGTGACTGACTTACCCGACGACTTAGAAGCTGCACTGACTGCGTTGGTCGACTGACCCCTCCGTCAGGACTTCGCAATCAGGCAGCGCCACGGGAGTTCGAAACTCAGTAGTTTGCTTTCCATTGATTGGGCTACAATCGTAGTAAACCAAGACAGGTCCAATCAACACCGTGTTGGTTTAGGTACATTCCGTCTGTGTCTCAGCTCCCCACTGACCGAGGACTTCTCACGCTGTTAGCCAGTTTGTCGGGTTTGTTAGTAGTACATTACAACAAAATTGCTCGACCCGGAAAGTTCGGCAAAACACGAATGCACTTGGAATACCCTGAGTACTCAGGCAGAAGACGGTTGAAAAACTGCATATTATCACCAAAATATATGAGGGGAAACCAACGATTCGGTTCGTGTATGGTGATTCAATGCTCAATCAATAGTGCATTTACCTGTCTCGTCTTTTTACTCATAGAACCTTCAGGAAAAAAACGAAGACCCCTACTGTCTACCCTATCAGTTGTATACGGTGAGTGGTCGACCAAAAATTTGTTCTGCCTAGAGGGCTCTGCCACCCTCCCGCACGGAAAACAATCTAATGCAAATGTTCGTGATTCTCACGTATCTCTCTCTCTCTCTCTCTCTCTCTCTCTCGAAAGGATGCGTAAAACCAAAAACGTAACAAGGAGTAAGTTTTTACTGAAAGTCGTTTTCGGGCGCTACTTGACTTCCGCATCCGTATACCAGCTCTCCGTGGGAAGTCCCACGACACAGCCCCATTTTTGTTTCACTGAAGGCCCTAAAAGCGAGCTACGATCATCCTGAGCTTTTGATCACATGACCTGGGACCAAGCGGTTAGGTCAATAACTGAAAAGCTACGAACACCAGTAAACGGGTGTAGCTGAACCCGGTGATTCAACATTTTACAGCACCTATATAGTGTTCATTTATATCCCTGATTCAAATGTCACTACTCATGAGGTCGATGAAAAGCTCGGCAGTTCAATATGGGTTTCCAATACTTGGACATCGTGAATAATTTCTCAACTGAAGTACGAGGTTACCTTTACGCAGCATATACATTTAGGGAGTAAACTAAAGAGAGTAATCTAGGATTTATTTGAATTTACCCCGTTAATACCCATTTATTCTCGAAATGAGTGTTGATTGCCACATAAATCTAATGTAGTGCACTCAAATAATGAAAATTCCCGAATGGTTCTACCTGTTGAGCTCCTCGGAAATGGTGAAAGTGGTAGTCAGTCGCACAGAAGTTCTCATCGACCTTATGAGTAGTGCCTCATCATAAGTGTCAGTCCAAGTGGATCATGAGGCGGCTTAAGTGCAGCACACTCAGTTGAAAACCATCATGAGAATATGAGAGATTCAATCCAACTCTTCCAAAGGCAGTGATATTTACAACGCAGGTAAAGGTTGAGCGGCGTTGCTTATGGGCTTCCACACTGCCATGTCCAGGTTACCAGGACCCATGTTGAGTAGCTGTCCAACACCGGAAATGGGGGAGGGGGGTCCGAGCACGACAGACCCATCATGCGCACAATGCGATTTTGGCAACAAGCGGTAGTAAGGTCACGGTATCCATTGCCTCAGCCACAGCAACCGCAGGTTGCTGCTGCGCCAGCCTGGGTCCATCAGAAGGTGTTATGCTGGCGACACAGAAACTCGAACTAGGTGCGCTAGCGTGGGTCACCTCAACCAGGCATCGGGCATTTGAGATGGTAATTGTTCTCCTAATTCCAGTAGATAGTCACGTGGATTATATTCGTTTATCCTCTGACCCCATTACCTAGCCCAGCACATTCTGCTGCACAGTAGCTAGGATGTGTTCACTAATACATCCTGGGTACTTTAGTTTTCAGACTGAAAGAAACCAGATGTTTGTTAGTGAACCATATTCACAATGTGGTAGCAGGATAAAATCTGCCCAGAATAGTATAAATACTTCTATTTGGCAGTTCGGTCAATATGTCAGCGTCGATCAAAGACAGTTGTTATGTAGGCTGCAGGGATTCAAGCCTTTGGTTCTCGTCGGCGCATGTGTTTTCTCTCAGGACCTCTCTCTTGATCATCAGGCTTTAGGCCTTATCTTGCAGATGAATGAGTATGTAAATGAAGCTCGGGTGGACGATGAAAAAGCGGCACTACCCTGGGTCGCAACGACGGATTGAAACACATAAATTCCCAAGAGTGCAAATGAAAGTGGGCTGCACGTTCAATGGTCATCTGAAGAAATTTCTGGTGGTTTACCCTGTTCCATCACTTCACTGAAGGCTTTCTGCGCCAGAGAACTTGTACGGGTCTTGAAGTACATCTGAGCATATCGATTAAAAGCTCCAGCTGATGTTTCCAGTCCAGTTTACCGTGAGGTGGCTCAGTGGTTAGTGTGCGAATTTACTGACCGGAAGGTCCGTGGTTCGAACCCGACCTCTGCCTCTCGACTTCCCCTGTCTAGGCTTGAGCAACCTGGCGGTATCCCAACCCTCGTGCTTCCTTCGGGTGGCATGGCAGCTAGGCACCGAAAGGGTGTTACAGCTGAACGATTACCTTTATTTATATCACTATCCCGTCTAACCGCACCTTCACGTTTGAGTTCACATCGTGATAAGACACCCGACAGATGTGATATAACTCGCTGCTGAGTATGAAAGTACTACTCGTCAAGCACTCGCGCAAGCTGAGCCAGGACCTCTTGGGGGGACACTGTCATCTAACCCTATGAGGTCATTTCTGACCGCAAAATGTATCTCAGCACTGGCATTTCTGAAACCAAAATACCTCATGGCTTTTCATCCCAAACTGTTTGTGGCGTGAACAAAATTTCATATTTCTAATGGTAACATGCTGGAACTAGAGCGCACCGTAAAAAGTAGTATTAAAACGACTTATTACGGTCAGTTCTGGTCATTTTTCGTGAGTCAATTTTGCACACTTTTCGATGCAGAGTGCCTAACCAGTTCAAAACAGTGGTTGGCTAACTTAGATTAACAACAAGGCGACCTCGGTAAGGATTTGAATTTCACACCAAATTTGACGAGTTTTCGAGCCGTTTTCGCAGAGTCACATGAGAAGCTTCGTAATAACGATGATTCGGGCAAAGAGTAATAACAGTTGTGTCGCGTTTCCGAATGCAGTCCATGGTTGGGTTGTTTCAACACCATCGGGCCGAAGACACAGGACAAAATATAAATAGGTGCTAGATGGGTTGCATCCATTTGGTGTCATTTCAGCGACGAGGTTCAAAGCCGTCACAGATCCTACGTTTGAGCATTGCTACCGCGTGAGCAAACTTTGGTAGGTGTCCTTTATTCAGCCTAACTGTAACACAGCACAAAGGCAGACAGGTCCCAAGGCAAAGTTACCGCCATACGGTTCACTGGACCGATTTCACGGCCAAGATGCCAGAAAATCCGCTTCAAAAGTACGGTTTATAATTTGTGAGAGGTACATGGAGAACTTGTGTTTGCTGGCAGACTGCAGTGCACAGATGACCAGAAGCATCCCAGACCTTTCTTTCTCTCCATTGTTTTTCTGCACATTAGCCAAACATATATTGATTTTCAGTATTTATGGTTGTACACCTGACCGTCTTCTACTGTCACATTAGTTCTGCACTCAGATCGGACCATTCCTTTGGCCGTAAAGGAAAGACGCAATAAACAAAGACTAAACTGGTCCCCGACAGACCAGCAGACAATGGCAGTCTACGTTTCAGAGGGGTTGGGTAAACAATCGGTGGGTTTATTGATGGACAGCGTTTCTTTTTTGACACAAAAAGCTGCTTCAGGCCAAGCGAATAAGTTACCAAGGTGTGAGACAGTCTTAAGATGGTCCTAAACTACTCCTCAGCACACCAAAAAGCAGTATACACTAGTATAGTTTCAACGACGTTTAGTAGAGTAAGTACACTGTGCACAGAGGAGGCCGACCGAAGAGCGGCGCAGCTTGAGGTGGTGTGAAGTTATCAGTGAGATGGTCTGGGTGTCTCAGCTCCAATCCAATTGTCCAGGCACCCCTCAACGCACACAGACCAACAAAATGTGTGAACGACACCCAAGAGGAATATCCCGTTGTGGTGTCTTAGACAGGTCCCAAAACCCAGATTCAACTTGAAGACACTTCCCCCTAACCAATTTATCGTGTCAGTTATCCACACTAACCAAGAAACAGGAATTAGCGAAATACATTCATTTGCAAACAAATTTGGTTTTGCGGGAGACTCACCCGGAACCCAGCTGAATCTTTGTTCATGATGATTCTAAGCAACTGAATGTGCTGCACCAGGCCGCCTCATTTTTCAGTTGGCAGGATATTCAAGATACCGCGATACATGTGTAGACATAACGCACTATTCATAAGTTGCTGAAACATGATGAACAAGTGATTCAGCTGGGTTCCAGATGAGTCTCCCGCAAAACCAAACTTGTTTGCAAATGAGTGTATTTAGCTAAAATGCATTATGCTTTTAATGTGATACAATTCTTCATCCCTGGAAATTGTTGCGGTTAGATTTGGTTACAGTCAGTCATGTTGGGTGATGAATCTTACCTTTGTTCCAGCGTCAAATTGATTCTATAGTGTTTGAGTGCATCATTTAAATATCTGTCATCCCAAACATTGATTTTTCAAGGTCATACAGGTTGCCTTCATAAGCAATCACTCACTGAGAAATGTCTAGCCACGGACTTCTATCCATGGCCATCAGCTTGTTTCAGTTCCGACGACCTTCGCCCCAGATTTCACAGGTGGCTGATGTACCTGGCTTCGGTATGACTCTGACGAGGGGTGTCAAGTAGCCTGCGCTGAAACGACTGATTGAAACATTTGTTGAATACGCTTTAGCCTGTCTCAAAAGGTCCATCATTTAACAGTACGAGTTGTCTGGTGTGCACGTCAGTCGTGGACGACCAACGTAATTTTTATGGATTCTTGCACATGGTGTTGACATGGCACCTTCACAGAAGATCTACAGATCAAATGGAACAAGCAACTAGATTCACGTGCCCCAATTTCCACAGGAGAATTCACGGATATATCAATGAAGAACTGCCTATCTATGCTAGACGGCATACTCAGTGCCGATTCCCTTGCTGCTCCGAGTATTTTATCTGTGAGTCTATGCAACCCCCCTTTCGCTCGTCGACTTTCGAACCGGACTGACACTCAACAGTTGAAGTGGGTCCTGACGAGAAAGTTAAGTTGTGTACACACCTTCTGGTCCCGGAGACAGATAGACGAAAAGCATTAACACACACACACACACAAAGTACGACCCATCCTGTGATTAATCTTCCCAACAGTCTTGACTACCGCTATGGAACACCGAGAAAGGACAACGCCGTCGCCCATTGATATAGTGGTGTTGTTGTCTCCGCCACCGTTCTTACTCAGACACGCGATGAAAGGAACTCGCTTTGTTTACCCACACAGTCTTTTCCTCTTCAGCTTGTAACATGTCGCGTTATTGTGTGTGTGCCGTATCAACCCTGCTTCACTCCTTGACGTCTAGAATCACTCGTCGATTGGTACTGGGTGCCAATTCATCTTAGCCGCATTGCGGCAGCCGTCGGAGTCAAAGCAAAAGTGTAGAAGAAATCCGCACAGAGCGCCTGTTTTTCTGTTTTTTAGCTAAACCAGATTGCAACCTCGGAGCGGTAAGTAATTTATCGTTATTGGGTTCACTGAAGGTTAGGGTTGGTATTAGGTTAGTCGGAGAATAACTCATCTCCACCGTGTCGTAGTAGTTTGAAAGTCCATTAGGCCATTTGGACTAAACAACAACAGACATGCCTCCAGACATGTGTGCTTAGCTTGAAGTCACATCAAATCAGGCAGGAGTTAGTATTGCTGTATCATGGTGTTCCAAACAGTCATTGCAAAGAGACCGGACCTTATTGCCTTGTGGCAGTTTTCTTACCTTTGTGACCCACTACACTATACTTGAGGGTTTCCCTTTGACAGTACACAGTTTCTCATACCAGGCTAGTGAGTGGACAAAGGTCTGTTGAACACCGTCTCTCCAGGTTGGAGGTTGGAACAAACACGGGGAATTGTTCCTTAAAAAACTTGTACTGCTGTAGTATTGAACTCCAACAAACAGCGGGAATCTGGCATCAGCCTCTACGAGTATTCATTCGTATTCTCGTGTCCAGCACCGTTGATTCCCTGTCTTATATTTATGACACCGTCAGCTAAAACGATGCATACGCTCCCGCCAAAACTGTAAAACCAAAATCACTTTTCCACCCAGTTCCGAGAAAATGGAACTGGGTGACTTTTGTCCAACAGCCGACAAATTCAATCGGGAACCAAACTAAAAAACCGGAGACATATCACTTGGATTGATTAGGGCAAAGTTACCGAAAAAATGGGTGCGAAAGCTTTGAAGGAACACCAATCGACAGAGATCTTGGAAGACATGTGCAGCTATTTCACTTCAAAAGCCTTACAATTCACTTTAACGCACTATTGCTGAATGTACTTCGCGATTTTAGTTCAAGTAGAACATAAAGTTGACGAAAACTCGGGGACTGTGCCTACCTGATGAGCCCGAAGAAGGGCAAAACCGGTCGTGGGCTGTCGAAGAGTTTTCAGCAACCTTGTGAGTAGTTTCCCTTATGAAAATACGCTGTGAAATCTCAAATATCGTACCAAATGAAACAGAAGGCGGTCTTTGTTCAGCACTCTCGGTTAAAAAATATCACAAACGGGAGATTAAGTTGAGTCTTTTGCGGAGGGAGAGATAGACAGGGATCACAGGAATGTCTTGCTCCACTGCCCCGTTGTCCTGCCCAACTACCCCGTTCTCTTATATATACCGTCTGGCTCCCGAAGCCAGAGTTCCATTAACATTGCAATGGGGGAAATCTTCTCACTTCCTGCGTTTCTCCTTTAAACTGGAAGCACTCCTATAGAAAGTAAACAACGGCGTTCCGAATCAGGCAAGATATGGTAAGTGATCATGCTACCGTTGCTTTGGGCAGCGTCGTCGCTCACGCCTTACAGAATGCTTGATATAAGGGTTATGAAGAAAGAGTATGAATTCGCATTTATCCATTCAGTCTCACACACACTAGTGTCACTTCCTCTCATTTTTTGAACGCGAAAATCCTCCCATTGTTTATAACACGAGAATTTGAAGTTTTAGGTGTCCAAATACATGTGGTTGTACTTCAGAAATCCTCAGAATTCAGTATGAAGCACTTATTGAAATCGTCAAGGTAAACGGATGATGATAAGTTCGCGAAATTCACGCGAAATTGCACACCAGTTTGGTTTTAACGGGAGAATCAAATGAATCACAGCTGGACCTGTCGTCTACGAAATTCTCCAACTAAGTATGCTGCACAAAGGCCGCCTCATGTTTCAGTTGGTACAACCTTTGAGGTTGCCGAAAACTATTTGATAGTCCACAAAGTCGTTAGCAATGAACGGACTTAGATCATACTGTACGTTTACGCACGCTCAACCACAACACCAACCTCTTGCTTGTGGACGGTATCCTGTCTGGTAATGAGAAGTCGAAACAGTACTTCGCTAATGGAAGAAATCATTCGAGTCAATCACAGAAACCCACAACTGTAAACACATATCTGTCGTCTCTCACTGCCCTACTCCTTCGTGCCAAAGTTCGCTCGCTGTTGACTGTTCCATTTACTACAAAGGAAGGATACGCTGAGAAACGATGTTCCAAGAGGTTGCCAGCAAAATTATCATTGTCTTCGTAGGTGGTTATGAACCTATAAGTGCAGATGTTGGTTACAACTAGTGTAAAAGTGGGAGAGCAATTAGGCACAGTGGGATTCAGAATAATGGAAAACAAAAGTAAATCTCATCATCCTTAGCTTACAACATTTGGAAAAGGCTTTCAATAGACGCGTCAGCTTCAAGCCGATAATTGAGTTCGGATCCTACGGCGATGAGGGGTTGTGTAATCAAACAGAACGGGCCAACGCAATCTCAGGCCTGATAGCAGCAGGACAACAAGGATCGGACGGAGCCCGAAATTTGAATGGCCGACAAATCGGATCGATAAGCCGGCATTGGACAATACCTGTCCATTCCAGACATCCGAGACAAAGCAAACCAACATGGTCTTCGATCGTCCAGAATATTTAAACCTGACGCACTAATCTTATAGGGAAGTGCGTCACATTCGCCTTTTCGTGTGCTGTTGAATCGTTGCCGGACAAGTATAACGAATATGCCTGCCTCATTTGCCTCTTAGTCAAGTGTCCTAGCCTAATTTTAGCTTGCGCCTGGTCACTGCAATGCTGTAGCACAACTGAATTTGCGTTACCTATCTCGGTTCATTTCAGGCTTCAAGCCACACCGCTCAATGTCGAACTCCTGCTACCTATAGTTTTCACCGTTTCAATCGCTTTAAGCCGTATATGACTATTCCGGCTTCCCCTTTTCTGAGGACATGCGCTTTTTGTCCCTAAGGCACGAAACCTCATTTGCACACCACCTTAGGCAGTGTCAAGACACAGACTCGCCCACATGCTGCCCATTACAATGACGGCTTAGGTCCACTGAGGCTTGCTATCGCTATACCCTCAGAATCCTTGCCAGTGAGCCTCCGAAAAAAAGATGCAAGCTGCGCTGTGCTGTTTTCCTAGGCTGTCCGGCACCTGTTCTAAATCCGAGGTGAGGATATACCTCCCCTCATGTATCAGGCGTTTGGTTGGACTGCTAAAGGTTGACTGAATTGTTGCCTGTCCTACCGATCGTGTTTTGGCCCACTTGACGGACGTAATCGAGGAGTATGCAGGTCTCCCGAATGCACGCATTCGGTCAAGACCAGATTGGCATGAGAATGGGAGCAAGGAACCTGGGCGTACGTGCAACAAATGGCCTTGGCAGCCGAGGCAGAGTGATTTCATTTGTCTCACTCCCATTGTGGTCACTCCTGGGGAACCGAAGTGTGTGTGTCGTTCACATATGGTCAGAAGCGCGAGCTCTGTCCGGGATCTGAGATAAATGGACGGATTAAGCAACTGAACACATGTATCACTTTGGTAAACGTGACCTACACGCATTCACTCTTTACTGTGGACAACTCTAAAATCTGCTGGTAGTGTCAGGAGATTTGGGTTTTTGTGGAGATTTCGTCCTGTAAGTGAAGCCAATCTATGCTGAAAAGCCGAGAAGCACTGTACAGCTGTTTCATCCTTATTGGATGAAATCAGCAGTGCGCATCTCACGAAACTCCGGAGAGTCTCGAACCCGCGACCTCCTGGCTAGTAGTTTGAGCACTCAACCGTTCAGCCACGAGCGGCTGATCAGCAATGTGATAAACTCACACTTAGACAGTATATAGCGCCGCTCATCCTTTAATCACGGAATCCACACACGTCACACGTGTTAACAGGCGCCACGAGTGGCCGCTGATGATTCCCAGTAAGGATGAAACAGCTATACAGTGCTTCTCTGCTTTTCAGCATAGATTGTCTTCACTTACAGGACGAAATCTCCACTCTAAAATCTCTCTGTGGTTTGAAAACTTTCACCAAAAACCGCACCGCATATAATAGGCAAGCAACTAAACCTGGATCACATGTAGCATACTCCATGAGTAGCCGATTAATTTTTATACCAACGAATAAAGTGTTATTTTGCTACTGAATAACGTCACAAACCGAGCTAGACATGGCCCAGTGTTTGCGGCGCGAATTTCCTGACCAGAAAGTCTGTGGTTCGAATCCAACCTCGGCATCTCAACTGCTCCTGTCTAGGCTTGGGCAACCTGGCAGTATCTCAGCCCTCGTGCTTCCTTCGGGTGGCGTGGGAGCTAAGCATTGAAAGGGCGTTAAAGCCGAGCGATTGTTAAATTCATTTACCGAATAATACAGTTTTGCTTCAACTACTCCATGGTGGCAAAATAAACTTTTTAGAGGCTGTTCCTCAAAAGTCGCTTCATTTGACTTACTTGCATTAGTCGACGGAGCTAAGCCCTTGAAATGCCGTGAGATTCTGCAAGTTGACTTGGTATGGTGTACCCTTACCCCATGCTAAACATAGTCACTTCTAGTCAACTGTTGGTGCGACACCTGCTCAGACTGGTCGGATTGGTTTGAGACCCGAAAGGACGCCAAGGTAGATGATGATCCTTCACTGCTGACCTTATGACATCTCATTAATGAGCATCAAGGATAGCGAAGTGGATGAACAACCGTTGAGCGGTGCTTCACCACGCGGCAACAAATGAAAAAAGCCGTCGATGTCTCGGTACTTTTCTTTGATAGCCGTCGGAAGAGAGAAATCCATTTACCAGAATGTTGAGACGAATTAATTCAGTTCCTGGAGCAGAAGTAAGTTCTATTGGTCGAATTCTTTAACAGGAGTTCCGTGGATTAAATTATTTTTATTTAGGAAAAACTGATTTTCTCCATGCACATCTTTTCAGGTGTTCGAAGATGGACGGCTTGTTTTCCAAGTTGTATCCCTTTGCCGGTATCTTTAATTACTGGCCTATCTCCAAAAGAACGGACGAAGATGAACGGTGCCAGTTACTTAAATAACCTAACTAATCTCATCTGAGAGTTCGATCAACGCTTTTATCGGCCGTAACGGCTTTATATGTATTCATCAGGCTACAGATGCTTTCACGCTCTGCCTCCCACGCTGGAAAAATTCGAATCAATCGGTGATCACATGGAGTCCAATTGAGGGGATGACTCACTCGGCTTTGCCTCTCAGGGTCTGCTGTCTCACTAGGCCATCCATTCATGTCATGGTTTGAGTGAGTTTAGCTCAGTTAACTGAGATCTCGATTGAATGTGGAGGATATTGCTAAACCTGCGTACCCAACTGGCAGTCCCGGTCGATGTGTGTGGTTCGGTCGGCCGGGTTTGTGGACATAATGGAATCCCAGCATGGAGTGACATTGTGACCGTGTCTAGTTCGTATATTTTGGCCTAAGAAAGGCTAATCCTGTCGGTCCGTTCAGTGCCCCAAGTTACTGGTTTAGGCTGGGATTTTTGGAAGTCGATTATTGGACCATATTTCTGGAGGATGGCTTCATTAGGCGAGGGTTCAGCACCGTTGGTGTAACGTACAAAATTAGTTCATACCTGTGTTTCTCTCAAGAGTACCTCAGTTCGAAGTTAGCTTGAATAACTTTTTTATCGACACTCATTGAAGCACCAAGTCACAGTGATCGATGCGACCACAATTTGCTGAAAGATCCATCCGCACCCCAGTGGACTAGCGACGGTGTGGGATCACAGAATGGTCAGCACGATCGTCTGATCTCCCCTCTCTTTTTTTGCTAGTCTCAGAGGCTAACGCTTGAAGAAACCCAAAAAGTACCAAGGAACTGAGACAGTTTATCATAGAAGAATACTCCTGCATTCTACAGCGTCTCTTACAATAGTTCCGTCTGGAAAGTGTGCTGATCTGAAAACAGGATTTCAGAGTACCTCGTGAACAGCCTCTCCGTTGAAAAAAATCTAAGCGAATCGATTTTACCCACTTGTGGTGGATGAATAGCTTTAATGAGCCATTCTATAGATCAACCTGTATTTCGTGCTTCCTATGGATACTTCCCTTGTAACCCAAACAGTAACTTGGAATCCCGATGCGTCACAATAAGGCATGCAACTGAGTAGTGGTATGAAAATTTTAGTGTAAAAATTCTAGCAGCAGGATCGGACCCATGTGATTCAGCAGCGCCATAATTCATTTCACCTATTTTACCAATAAAAGTCAGTTTTTCAGGTCACAAGCCGTGTATCGAAGTGTAATGGCTCTGGCTGCTATAGCGTTGCGCACCTGTGATGAGGAAAATGAGCGAATACGAGCCACGCTTTGGAGGCGATGGACGCGTTGACAAGTGGATCTATTTGTCCATCATGGAAGGGGGTGAGCGCTACGCTTTGATGCGAGACGGTCATTAGCTGCGTGACATAGCCATATCTGTCAGGGGCAATAAGCACTGCCCTGTCTCTTCCCGCGGTCCCCACCCGGAGAGATGGCAGTCACCAATGCAACTGAGTTGACTGCTTCGTTGACAATTGATGGACTGACCGCCCCTGGATCGTCCCCATCCGGTACAAGGCTGGGCGAAGAGAGCACTACGAGGCAAACGGTCCCCTGGCATACGAAGTGCATGGACCAACCAGCGTAACTTGTGGAGTGTGACCAGCATCACTGATCTGACGTTCCCACCACACCCGCGCAACGCTTCGTAGGAGTCAATGGTCAAACATAGCAAGTCTTTGAAGGTATTCTCCAAGCAGCAACCACGTCTCTGACCCAGATCGAACCACGGCATTGTGCATTCTAACCTTGGCAGTGAAGCTGGTGCCTAGTCGGTGCCACAAATGTCTGAGGTTGGAAAACGCTGACCTGGCCTTCCCAATTAGGAAGGTGATTTGTCTTTCCCCAGTCTGCTGGGACTTATAGAGCTGCCTAGATAGACCAACTTGTTTAACACACCAATCGGTTCATCTGCAAGCATGAGGTTTGGGTTTGATTCTGTCCAATTTTGAAGCAGGACTTTATACTCTATGTGTGCGAATGGCATACCGAACTGCGCAACGAAGTTATCACGGTTATCTAAAAGTTTAAAATTCTAAAGAGTCAGATCTTAGGGGACCAATATCGTCGGCGTGGTCAATGCCCATGATCGAAAGCCCCGGGAGTATTTCGATCCCTGAGGCGTTAAAGGAAGGCAAAGACGACTCAAGCGACACATCCATTAAGTAGTTAAGGAGGAAAGGAACAGAGGACATTCTTGCCTGACGCCACTGAATGTGCTGAACTCGGGAAAGAATTTGCCATGGACGCCTTCGCGCCCACGAGAGGAGGCGTATAAAGCCTTTAGAAAGATGAGAATTTAGAAGAAACACCCTTCATCGCCAGATACTGCCACAGTTTCTGGCGATCAGCGCTGTCAAAAGCAGACTTGGGATCAAGAAAGACGATCATTTTTGGTTGCTGGAAGGAGAGGCACAGTTCGAGTACTTGTCACAAAGTGAAGATAAGATCTGTGAAACAGCGACAGGGTGAAACCCAACTTGCTTCTCGCTGATGTGAATCCTTCGACGATGGATCGACCTTCGTACGATAATACCACAAAACACCCTGAAAGCTATGACCACTAGACTGATGCTCCGGCGGTCTTCGCATGGTGTTCTTGCATGCTTTTTGAAGGTATGAATCACTGTCGAGGGGTTCCTTTCTGTCGATATCCCTTCCTCCTTTCGGGCATGTTGGAGTCAAGTCGTCAGGATGGCCACGAGTGAATTACAAACTTCTTTTAAGAATGCGGATTACTGACCATCTGGACCGGGTGCTTTGTTACACTGAAGCGGTGAAATTGAACGCTGGACTTCCGTGTTCGATGGCAGACTGACCCCTCGTTGACTAGTCACCAAATGAATAAGTGTATGACGGTCAGACATGTTTGAATGTCGGAAACTAGCAAGGGCATGAGGTACCCAACCCGGGGCAGAATTCTCGTTACCTAGGTGGTCAGCTGAGAGGAAGCGTAGAAAGCATTGTCGCGGACTCCTTTCTAGGAAGGATTAAATGCGGTGAACTGCGCACAAGACTACATCTGGATAACTGGAGGACACGGGCACGAGAATTAATACATATGACTGAGTCAACAAGGACTGGGCACTAAAACTTTAACCCGAATCTTAAAAAAAAACTAAAGAATACGATAATATGGGACCTCATTGAGTATAAGTGTGCTTCAGTATCGTATAGTTTTAGAGAAGAAACCAAGAAACTATTGCTGTACATTAACCGACAGAGGTGAGTAAGTTGAGGTGGTGAATGAACTCCGATGTACAAAACGAACACCGCATCCATCCCCTATCCCATTTACGACAAATAGCGTCTGATATTAAAATCACTTTAGGGCCGAATGCTCTTCACCTGCGTGACGGCGGATTGATCAGGCTGATTCCAACTGAACTCATCTCATGAGTTCCGGGTCAAACTAGGCTCGGATCTTGTTCAACAGATTGAGTGCCACGCGGAGCATAATGAAGAAAATTTAAGGTCAAAACACAATGTAGTGGAGTAAGATGTTATAATCCGACTTCTCGGTTGCACACGGCAACCGGAAACTTCGGGTCATAACATCTTGGTTGAATACGCTGCGTTTCGACTTTGAACTTTCTATACAAACCATCTCGTTTAAAAACAACTCGAAACTGGTTGATAGTTTGCGGCCAAGTGTGGTCGGATTCAACAGAACTTAGCCTTACTAAAGCTAGCTATTTCCGGGGAACCCTTACGCCTGAAGAACGCAAGAGCTAAGGGTAAAATTTGGCGTACGTTTTGGGAAATTCACGGAGTATTTCTGAATTCAGTGCAGTTAGCTGAAAATCCTTTCCCCTTGTGTAAGCTTGGTTCAATTTAGAGTCCGTTGATTGCCTTTTACCAGACCCGTTGCAACGAGCAACGACCATTAGCGAAATAAACTTATTTGCAAACAGATTTGGTTTTGTGAGAGACTCACCTGAAACCCAGATAAATCTCTCGTTTGTGATGTTTCCAGGCAACTGAATGTGCTGCACCAGGCCACCTCACTTTTCAGTTGCTACGATATTCCAGATATCGCGATACATGTACATTCGTAATGCACTACTCATAAGGTGGCTGAAAATTCTTCGACAGCCCACGAGCGGTTTCGCCCTTCTTGGGGCTCATCAGGTAGGCGCAGTCCCCGAGTTTCCGTCAACCTTATGTTCTACTTGAAACCAAATTGCACGAAACTAGCGAAATACACTCATTAGCAAACATATTTTGGTTTCGCGAGAGACTCACCCGGAACCCAGCTGAATCTCTTGTTTATGATGTCTTCCAGAAGGGCGAAACCGGTCGTGGGCTGTCGAAGAATTTTCAGCAACCTTATGAGTAGTACATTACGATTATCAACGACCAGTCAGGTGGAAATGGTTTGGCCATTCATAAGCAGTCGTGAATTACATGTCCGACGACTAAGCCGGTAATTTTCTTGTTTTATTCTTGGACTGACCTGGAGCAAAATTTTTGTGAAACATTGGATCCTAGTTTCAGGCTTAGGGTTGGTTTCTCCAGGGTCCTAAAGTTGCACAGCAGTCTCAAAGAACAGGTCAAAAGGGGTTATTTCTGAGGAGTGGTGTCTTAAAGAGAGAGCGAGGGAGAGAAAACTATAATTAATATCCCATGTCTAGCCTATTTCATCATCTCTCACACAGAAACGACATTCTCTTCTTTTCACTTACAAGTTCATGAGATGGGACTAAACCATGAGGGACATGAATTTGACAAAATCCGCCACTTGGAATTAACGTCACATTAACGACCCTAAATTTTTCCTATATGGTAACCCCAGATGTATCTGAGTGTTTGGTATTTTTGCCGAGCTATTTTCAGCAACCTTATGAGTAGTATATCTTACCAAGTGTTGGATATTGTTTGAAATTGTTCTGGTGGTCTACTCATAAACTGATCGGCCAATCGCTACACAACTGGATCGTTCGCCACAGGAAACTTTCCTACAGCACTCAACCTCCAACCGGGCGCCATCCTAACCTGATCGAACGAATCAGTCGACAGTATTTTTGACTGCCAGTCGGATGCGAAGGTCTACTAAGTTCGCCCGCGTGCGATTGGCAGCGTAGTTAATGCGAGCAAATTCAATCAACGACTTACCTCCACATCGAGTACGATTCGTTTGGGTGGCCTAACGATACGCCAACAGTGATAGGTAAACCCAAGTGAACCAGTCTCCTGAGTGCCTGCCCTTCCAGCCCAACCCCCATCTGGACTAGAGTTCGATTCGACTTCTTTCACTATGCTAGGGCGAGAGCAAACGTAACCCAATCAACACCTAAGGCTGTTACCCCGTTATCTAGTCCCAGAACCACTGGATGCTATTCAAGACCACGAGTCGGAGAGACTCATTGAACGTGTGATTGACTGCGCTGTGCTTTCTATAAGACTCGCAGGTAACCGTACAATCCACATGAAAGATCCGATTTATCTGAGGGCCAAACAGCGGTGTCTGACTAACTGACAGAACGACGCTGGCTGGGTCAAACTGTCGGATAGTGAGTCTTTGGTTCACTGAGAGTTGGCCTCAAACTTTCTCTTTCCAACTTGAAAAGTCAGGGACTCTTGGATCGACTGAAGCTCGGGGTGTCACAAGCAGGGAAAGTCGTCCGTGTAACAGCTTAGTCTCGGGAAAGGTATTGGAGGACCGGACATCTAGAGCGTTTTCAGCGTCAGTTCTGCTGGCCAACTGCAGTGTGTGGGTGTGACATGAGTGGGCGGAGTAGCAGGCGATCCGATTGGTCAGCAGGGACACATTGATCACATAACATGAAAGACTGTCGGGACGCGTGTCAAGAAGGCCCTTTGACAAGCAGTGAACATAGACGGACAGACAGCTTAGAGACCAGGTTGGCGAAGTCAGTTGAAGGCTAACTCGCAACCAGGTCGGGACACCTGATTAATGTTTGCGTGGTTGTCAAGTTAAGCCAGGTGGGTTAGAACATAAGGCTGATGGCAACCTGATGAGCAGCAACAACGGCGAATAGTCCTCCTTCAAGAGGTCTTTCGTTCTTCCCAGATCATGCTTTGGATCCTTTGCGTTCCCACTCCTTTTTGCATTATACTCACAAGTCCAATTTCGTCAATGCTTCTTAGTGCAGTTTTTGCTCATCTCAGGGTCTCTCTCTCTCTCTGAAAGGGCTCGCCGTATATCTTTCGATCTATGTTGGGCTTCGGAAAGTTTTTTTCTGTTTGATGAGGTTGTTAACACAAACGGTAACAACTAACACGACAATCAATCAATAATTCGTTCTAACCCACCGGGGGTCGAACAGCTCTTCTCTCAGTGAATACTCAAGAGATGCGGGTACCTGTAGGTTTTCACGGTTGGATTGTGTCCCGCTGTGTGGAAATAATTACAGTGACAGAAACGAGTAGCATACGATAAGTGTAGGTTTGATATCACACCGGGTTTGTGTCGGAATTTTTCTCTACCAAAGCTGATTTTCAGTAACACAAGAAATCCTACCCTCGTCTTGGAGACAGGGTTTTTCGTTTAACTATTATATGGTTTGAAGGACTGAATCCCTCGAATAAACTTAAAAAGAAATCAGTCAGGATGTGAGGTGTCACCGGTATTGTGATTTCGTTCGTTGGCAATATATCGAAGTGTTGGTAGCTCGACTGCTTTGATCGGTTGTAGGTCAGGTGGCTGTTGATCTGTTTGCCGAGCTTGGCAAGTTGCTTGCAGCAGTTTCGCCACCAGTAGTGGAGACATAATCGGTGCGCGGTTGATGATGCCTCACTGATGACGTCTCCACAAGTGGGGACAAAGGTCTGCAAGCAAATTGCCGAGCTCGCCGAACAGATCAGCAGCCACCTGATCTACAGTCAGGATTTCGCTCTTATTTTGTTCAGTCCCTTAGGTGATACCGAGGACATACAGTAAACAGGTGGGTACGCAGAAATATCTAACAAAGCGTGGAAATCATTTCAAAAAGGGTGTGGTAATCAGTCGGTGGGCTGGTAGCTGAGCAGCGCTTCGCTTTTGACACAAAAGCTACATCAAGCCAAGTAAAGAGTAAAACGTCGCCCAGTTATCAGTTTTCCGATTGTTTACCAAACCGCTCTGAAACGACGACATCTCAGTCGGTTTCAAACTTACCCAGTTGCTTGAAAAGCGTGAGAACTGGCAACACGGGAACAGTGAAGACCGGGGTTCACTCAGCCGAATCCTATAAAAAAAGATAACAACCAGGGCAAGTTTGAAACCTTGAGTCGTCCAATTCAAGAGAAGCTGAGTTACTGGTTGACAAAATATAAACAGTTTGTGCTGCTGATAAGCTCGGCGAACAGACAAGCGGATTCCTACCGAGGGTCACCAACCAGCATCAAGAAACTGACGTCACTATCCGTCAATGTGCAGGTAAAACCTGGGGACGAAAAAAGGAGTGAAGTACATCTACTTGCAAATTAAGTTAGCATTAACGAAAGATTCTTCGGAACCCCTCGTTTATGATATTCATCAGCTGTATGTGCTGCACAAAGGTGGCCTCATATGTCAATTGGTATGCTGGTCGAGGTATCGTGGCTTATCTTACTGACGTAACATACTGCTCATAAGGTTAATGAAAACTCTTCAGCCTGCCGCCGGTTTCGCTCCCGCGCGGGCTCGTCGGATGGGCACTCCCTCCAAGTTTCCATCAAAGTCATGTTTTACTCTGACACCAAAGTGCACGCAATTGGTGAACTACACTCATTCGTAAAGTAAATCGGTTCTAATGGGACACTCATCTCTCGCTTAGTAGAGATGTGGTCATACATGCATAACACACTAGGCCTACCGGATCAACCCCAAGAAAAATGAAATCGGCTTTGGATTGCGGAAGAGTTTTCAGCAACCCTTTTTGAGAACAATACAGAAATGTCGAACTGCCTACACGTGTCAGTTCGGACAAATGTTTTACTGTGCGATGACTACCACTTGTGCAGGGTCTGTTCGGTTCCAAAAATGTTCCAGGTGGCTGTTATTTATAATCAGAATTCATGGGCTGATCAGTACGGAATATCAGGCGATTTCTTAGAAGATATGTAAACGAAGGTGATGAAGTACTTTCTATGGCGGCTGATATTCAGGTTTTCAGCAACTTCTCGTTCTGGCAATGTCCTCCGCTAAACGAGGATAGATACAGCGACAGCTTGGTGTCACATTCGTTCAGATAATAGGAGTAATCTCCCGGCAGCGCCGTCAAAATTCCCTGTTGTCTGTGCGAGCAAAATGAGTAGAAGGCAGGAGTAATCAAACACCTATAGTCTGCGAAAATCGTCAACTGTAGGGGACCAAGTTCCACATGCATATGTTCGCATCAGCCGGACATTCGCCGAGTGAACGTGCAGCACCCTAGTGAGATTGATCCGCAGGTGTTTCAAGGGCGCCCTGGCATCGTTGATTCTTTTTTCACCTAATTGGCTACAGAGCCGCATTGATCGCGGAATCCAGATCGCCATCCGTTGTGTCTTCACCGTACACATGGATGACTGTCTGGCAGGCCTTTGGGAGAGTTAGAAGCTCCGCAATCCTCCGAAATGGACCACTGCTGACCGAATCAAATGCTAATGGGGACAGACCATGGTGACTTGCCGGAACTCAACACGACGCTTCAAAACAAAGTTCGCACACCCGCGACTGGGAGGAAACCCACCCTGGATTCATTCTAGTTTTTGGCATTTTCGACCTTCACAAGCGGCTTAGGTGTAGCGTATCGACTGACTTCGCTGTGGGTTTCGTGCTCCAAAAACAAACAATGAAAAAAATGTGTGACGTTTTCGACGGAAGCATTCATTTGTTGTCAACTGCAGTGATGAAAATTGATCGGGTGCTTGTATTCGTGTTACCCTAAATTCGAAAAGGACCCTGATGAAACCAGGAGGATGCTGAATGCAACAGTCAGTGCCCATGAAACCAGTCACAGGCACTCTATCCACGTTTCAGGATACTTTTAACTCATTCGTTGAACTGCGGACTCATGTGCACTTCCAGGGCCCCCAGAGATTTCCAGCTGAGTCCCGGTATAAGTCACTGTTTTGCTTCTTGAAAATCTCAATTGTACTAAATTGGCGACCGTTTTGTGTGGGTGGAGGATCTCGACTTCCTAAAATATACTTTCGAACACAATAGAAGTTGGTACACTGTATTTCATCTTCCTCCCAGGCTCCGTGAAGTGAATTCCGGAACATAAATTACCATATGTTATTTGCTTCTAAGTAGTACATATTATGTCAGAATCTACATAATTCAGTCCGTGTGAACTGACTGAGGCCATCAACATCTTTTCAATCATGCCGTGACGTATGATGACTCGACTACTCTCAACAGTTCCATATTTGGTGTACAGTAGAGACGAAGTTAAATCTGACTAATACACACTCTCATGGCAGGACAGAAGTAATCATCTCTCCCTCCACACTGGTATCCTTCCTATTAAGCCCGAATTTACTGTTTACTATGACCACTAACCACTTTCCGAAGGTTAATCCAGAGTTGGCCCGTTCTAAAGGAGGACCATTCCGAAAGAAAGGGGGCAGGCAATTCTCCTCGTCAACAGTGCCGAAGGATTAGCTGTCTATCGTTCGGGTCTTCGGGGACCGTAACTCCAGAAAACGGATATCAGATATACCCAAACGATTCAGCTTTATGTTGGAACACAGTCAAGATGGCTTTTACAATTGTAGCTATAAATAACTCTTGATAGGTGACTCTTCTTCTGGAGGAGTATCACAGAGAGAAAACACCATCATATTTGTGATGACCGGGATTATTTTCTGGCCTACTGTCCCTCCAAAGATGATCCCCAAAACGGTTTATTTGTTCATAGCTTACAGACGAGGGTCACCAGTCGTGTAATAGACGCTTGATATCAATAACACCCTATCCCGAGATATAGGTGGGCTGTTATCTTGATTCGGCCTGATCGATAGTTTAGCATCGAGTGAAAAGATCGAATCTAGACAGTTGATTGGGGACTACTCAATATCCACAGAGTTCCAAATGGTTACAATGGTGCTGTTGCAACGTCAGAATACATTTGTAGCAGTCGACTAAGAACGCTGCTCGTGTGAACAGCCTGTTGGTTTCCGTGCCGTTTCGCGCGAGTAATTTCCTTTGTGTCGAGCTTTGCCACCTGTTCATAGACGCAGCTCGTGTCCGGTTTGGTTCTTTCTCCATCAGTTGGGTGGTTTTGCATTATCCAAGGCATTAGTCAATTAGGCAGTTCAATAACACAGCTGCATATCAATATCTGCCTCATTCACTCGCATTCTTTTGTGGTTCTTAATTTATTCTCCCTAGGTTTTTAAAGAAAGTTTCTTCGTTCTAGTGTCCCATGTGGGGGTATCTGATGAATGTCACACAAAGTATAAACTGTCGTCACTTTTTGGCTTCAATAATCCACATTCTGCCTTGACTAACAAGTACTTTGCCTCATACTTTTCTCCGCATTCGTCCTGAAAATTACAACTGGTCGATAACGTACTGCAGGGAGGCCTGCCTGAGAACGAAAAAGTCCATAGCGAAACTACCAATGGCGTTGTCGATTGCGGTGACGGGCACAGCATCTCCACTTTAACCTAAACAGATACGCGCATACGTATCGATTATCCGATCTATGCGTATTATCGATTGTCTCAACTGGCTTTTGTTTGAGTTATGACTGTTCACCGGTCAGAGGGTACAACCCAGTTGTAGCAGACGAGACACACGCCTGCCGGTTTCTGACATCTTGAAGGGGTGATTTCCGTTGCCATGGTAGTGAGAAACACGAGTTTTGTTGAACAAATTGGAGAATTATTCGTTGGTGTTGTGCGTGCAAGTTGTACTGAGAAAGATGAGTTTGCACTCGGTGGCTTAGGGATGAATCCCCTTCAAAATCCATACTGGACAAAGTGTACTTTTCCACCAATCGGTTGTTCAGATGGCTGTTTCTAAATTTGAGCATCTTATTCGACCGCTAGGTTTACAGAACTGAGCTTGCCCAATAGACCAGGCAATCCAGGAACGCGGATGGCAAGTTTTGCTTTACATGGGGTCGGTTTGGTGTCATTCTGCGGTGTAAACCGAAAATTTAAAATACAGTAAGGCGAAAAGACAAGAAATGGCAACATAGGTTGAAATGACGTTTGATACTCTGAAATTGTACGGAATCCGGTGTCAGAAGGTGTGGTTTTTTGATGAATGGAGTGACTGGTCTTCCCAGAGGATCCACAAAGGCGTACCCCCTCATCTAACCTAGTGTGAGGTTTCCAGAAGACAGTCAACTCCACAGGATAGGCCGGCTCCAAGGGGTGGTTTACCAGTGCAACATAGCTGGTATTCCAGCGATCTTGACTGAGTCGTTCTTCAGAATAGAGAGCAAGACAGCCGCATAATCAATCTGAAAACAGATTCACGTTTGGTGCACTTTTAGGCATCTTTAGTTGGGTCAAATGAAGAAATTGGTAACCTACTGCTCGAATGTACGCCAATAAACACCGAATCATTTCCAGGAGCTAACAAGATGCTCTGGTGTCTGTCTTTGTACAACCATAGAAACGGTAGTTTGGCAGCCTGAATTGCTCACTATAAAGGGGACCAGTGCAAATCAGACCATGCCTTAACAACTAGTAGTCTGTCGGATACAAGTAACTACCGTTTGTTCTTCGCATGAAAATGACCAAGTATACTTGCATACTGGCAACAAAAATCTGTGCTTCTGTTGCATCCAGACTAACTATTCTTCCCCGTTAATAGGGCGGGGGTACTGATTACCGACCTTTAGCCTAGAGATAACAGGTGCCGGACTGTTTTCAGCAACCTTATGATTAGTATGTTTCGTGTGGAAAAGTTCTATCACCCTCATGTAAACGGCTTACTTGTGCGTGTGCGTTCACTAACCATGACTTCTGTGGAAATCGACCGACAGCCAAGAGATCGTCTTCTACTCGCTCTTCTGTAGATCAGGGGAGTGGAATACTGCAAATGAGACCTTCAGCTGATTCCCATTTGAGTCTCCCGTTACCAACACCTTTATTGGCAAACAGGTGTTCAATTTCATCTTAAAGTACGGAATAAGAATAATGGAGACTTGACTGATGCGTCCCAAAAATGTAAATTGAAAGTGAGCTGTCAAAGGATTTTTGTCAGCTATATAAGTAGTATCGCGTCCAGTGAAAATGACACTCATATCCTCATTTAACACCAACGAACTGTGCTGCGCACCAGCCCAACCCTCGGAACTCTGACGCCACGTTTGCTTTGTTGGACGTAAGTCATTTCGATCGTTGCTTGTCTTTGCTGGCAGAATTAGCATTCCTGTTTTCAACTCGTTTCATTAGATTAACGGTATGTAGTATTTCTGGACGACGGCGGTAGTTCATGTGCTCACCTGGAAGAATCCTTGCCTTCAGCTAGTCAAATGTTGAGTGGCCCAATATCTTTGCAATGCGCGTTAATTCCCCAAGAATGCCCCTCGAAGATCACACCGCTGGTGAGTCTACAACAGCATTCCTTGCCGAAGAGCGATAGCACTTTAGTTTGGTTTCCAGCTTTCCAGATGAAGCTTTTTCTTGTTATGACAGCAACCTACATGTCGGTGAATTTTGCTATTTCGACCTCTGAACTACTGTGACCAAACTATTTTGTGGTAAATACGACTTGAGCTTTTCACACGATCGCGGAAACTATTTTGTTTCACTACTGATTTGTTGTCCGGCTGGTCCCATCAGCACTACCAGTCGATAGATAGCTGAAGCATCACGAGAGACACTCAAGTAGTACCATCTCAATGCTATTTTGTCGATCTTTTTTAGGAAGCGGAAACACATTGAATGTTAATTCATCTTTGATGCGCTTCTGCCGTTGCCAGGCTACCGATGTGGTTCATTAACACAATGCTTTATTATATGGTTGGACGTAGTCTGTTGATCAGCGCACCGCACACCACCAGACAAGCGATGATAAATGCGGTCAACAGGAGTTGTCCGTCCGACATTGTGACTCACAATCGTCGCAAAGCTACAAAATAGCATGTGATGCCCCGGTCACAGGACATCGTGCCAGTAGTCACTTGAGCAACACAGAAGATAGTCACTAAGGCGAGTGAGGTGAAATCCATGGACAAGAAAGGCGTGCTAACCTCCGATGGACGACGTATGATGCTTGACTGAATAAGCCGAATGACTGGACAGCATGTCATGTGACCTTCAAATTTGCAAAAATTTTGGTACTAGCTTGGAGACGTGATAGGCACAGACTTGCGCACGTGTCGATGAGTCATGACAAGCTGCCAGGAGCATAATTTCAGCCCTTCTGATAGGTGGGACGGCCTGAGTACATGTCTCGAGCACCGCGTGTTTTTGTGCTCCCGACCCTCTGCATGACCGAGAGCAAATAGAACTGCAGCGGAACAGCTAAACGTGTGTGGTGAGTCTGCAGTTTCACTTGTGCAGCCGGTCACTTGTTACAAAGTCACCCTGGTCGTCGATTACAGCCTCCTTACTGTGTTTTACTCCCTGTCTGTTTTCTATCATCCTTCAGTCACACAGACCACAGACTACAGGCACCAGGACAACCAAAACATATCAACAAATGCCTTTTTGTGATGTAGTTATCCCTTTTCCATCCCTGGTGTGGCTTCGAACCACACCTCAATATATACTCTGTGAAGTCACGGAAATCGAGGGAATGTAGGCCTCACGCACGTATACCGAGTAACACCTGTGTGCGGTATAGTACCAGTTTAATGACACCTTCGGCCCTGTTCCCCACTGAACAGAGTAAGTGCGTCAGGACAACAGGAGAACTGCTCCAACAAGAGTAATGTGAACGCGAATTCTATGCTTCCCGAAAACACCTAAAACAAATTTTAAAAAATGTTCAGCAGGTTTCAAGCTACTGTGGTGCCAACTGACTGGGAAATTTCTGACAACTAAGGAAGTTACTGGATCGTCTTTGGAGGCGTCGGGCCAACCAATCATATCGTTCATGCGTGAAAACGATCACCTGTTCAGACTGTAGAATTCGGGTACGTCCAGCGTCCGCTGGTGGTAACACGCTCGCCCTGCATGTCCGGAGTCCAAACTGAGGCACGGCCAAGGCTGATAAGCCCTAGTGAGAGCGAAACTGGAGTCCAGAGCTTTCCCCTTTCGGTACGGACTTACCAGAATAATTGCATAAGGACGGCAAGAGAACTGTTCAGATGACAGTGATGTGAACGTGAATTCCCCAAAGTAGTTTTCCACCACACCGACCTTTATACCGTTGTCCCTGCACTATCCGACATCTAGACCAACTCCCCACTGGCTGTACCTGGTCCCCGCCTTAGTGGTTTTTCTAATCAGAATGGCATGTTTGATGCACAACCCGCCACAAAAGTTCGTAAAACTTTGGTGTCATCACCTGCAATTCAGTCAGCCGACGAGTTCATGACTGCTCAACCAACGATGCCCATCGCTATAGCGGGTAACCACACGAGTGGAGGTCAGCACGTGACAAAGCCTTCTCACTTCACCGTAACACAAGAAACCCAAAGGATCAGCGTCGTTGCTAGGCGCCGATATCGTACCGAGTGATCGACTTCAAACACCAGTACTACCTTTGGGCTATTTGACTGGACTCATCTCTCTCAGCCCACGGAAAGAAAGCCTCTGTAATTCCACCCGCTTTGTCAAAACAGCCTGCGTTGTCAGCTGTTAATACTGCACCTCCCTTCGTTGACAGGTCTGAAATGTTGTTGACTGCGTCATACAGGTGACCTTCACCATCTTCCACATGGTTCGAAATCTCACATTCATGCACTTAATGACGCCCGAAGTGTCCGCTACCTTTGAAGTGGACACTGAACCGTACCAAAAGTCTTTTGGTTGAAGGGATTGTCAAGAACGTGGATGATGACAGACGAAATCTGCCACTGACAACTAAACACGATCTGCAATCCACTACATTACACTATGGTCCTACAGGAAGTTCCATTGAGCGAGATACACTCATTTGCAATTTAAGTAGGTTTTAGCAGGAGGTTCAACTGAACCTCTATGTGATTCCTCAACCGAATTAGCTGCTGCGCAAAGACTACCTAATGTCTCAGTTTGCAAGATTATAGCAGCATATTTTCTGACATAACATGGGTTTTCAGCAACCCTAAGAGTAGTATGTTATGTCAAGAAATGTGTTATCGGGATTCAATACATACGGGATTCTCTGCATCGGTTGGCATTTGTTGAAGCTTTGCACATACGAATGAATTCTGCAAGGCAACAGATTTTCACGATTACAAGTGATCGTTTGAATGTCTCTTCTTCTTTGAACGGTGTTGAGTGTCCATTCCACATCTCATGGGGTCAAACCAGATGAGGAAGGTGAGAGCTGCTGCATTTTAAAAGTAGCGTTAGATCGATAACTCGGTGGGAGATTTAAGGTTGAACAGTCAGCGGGCAGCGAAAAACATGCGAAAACTTTGGGTAAGATCACAGTAAGCAACCATTACAACAAGTTTGAACTGAGTACTTCAACAATTGTCTGGTTTATCTGAAATTCGATAGCGGGACAACGGTCACAGTTTTGGGGGCTGAATATCTGTTGATAGGTTGAACAAAAAAGAGCTGGCTGGTACAAGTCATTGTACAGGTCAGCGGTACATTTTCCATATGATCACGTCGACACACACAGACCACTAACAAAGCAGATCGGAACAGAAATTTGCGGGCAAAAAACGACATTTTCTTCCTCCACAGGAAGATCTATTGTCCTGGACAGGTTTTTCGACACTAAAGTAGTAAGGATATTCCGAAAAAATGATGTACGGTACAACCGCAATACACACTGTATCCATTCTACATGGCTCTGTACATTCTTTTTTTCCAAAAATCATCGGAAACATAAGCAACTCAACCGCCTTTGTTGAACAGCTGCGTACAAACCGACCGTCGTACACCAAAACGGGGAAAAAGTGGTGACCTGCTGGTCCTGTACAATTTAACACATTATTGTGTTCTGCTCACTGTTTCCATGGCTCGTTAGGGCTGGTTTGCTGAATGGTGTTCTGTCTTTGAGTATACACAGTGGGTTTCCAAGTGAGATTTACTTACAAGCCTTCCGAGTTTAGGCACACCTAAAGAGGGGCGCCTTGTGCTTGGCCAAGCGCGAACCCACTCTCTTCAGGATGCCGTTACAGGCCATAAACCAGGCGTTGTCATTTGTCACCACAGTCAAATTTGCTGTGATTTTCGACTTTTGGGCTCAGTGGAGTTACTTGCTGTGAGTACGAACTGCTCCGAAGAAGTCTAGTTGGCCCAAAACAGGAGAGAGGAGATTGGTAATGATTTTTCAAGATTGGGTGATCTGTGCACCACAAATGAATGCAGAGGGTGGACAGAAACAGAGCAGCAATGGAAGTTTTTCTACAAAAGTTGAATAAACAAGCGCATTTCAGCCGCTTTTCATGACAGAATTTCCAAATCTGTCCTGAGATGGAATGAACTTAGCTGATCTCCTTCGGTTGATGTCTCTAATCGGCTTTTAATACACTGTTCATTCATAGAATTCAGAAGGATGGACCTCACGCTTTTCTTTCAGAGTGAATCTTTGAAGAGCAGTTACACGCCTTCAAACCATTCGTTGGGATATCCTTAGCGAGACTACCTCCAAACAAAGCCACACCCTCAAAGAGTAGTCCTTACCCGAGTGGGGATGGCTGGATAGGATAGGATGTGTGAAAGATGTTACTGAACCCAGTGAAGGCTATGAAACTCGCCTTATACTTTCATGGTCCCGAGTCGTTAGTTTGTCATCACACAACCTTGCCGTGGTTAATAGAGCCACAAATAGAAACGTGTCAGACCTGTAAAGTTCCTTGGGTGAACTCAAACCTGAAGAACCTCACCAGCACTGCTCAGATCAGTCAGAAGTTGTCGAATTCATGCGACCCTGATCATCCTAGCCGATGGAATAACATCATCGGTCTGTTCATGCCCATACATATTGTTATGCTTCACCCAGGACATTGTGTTGTCACAATCTGGTCCAGTTATTTTGGTCATTCATCACCAGGTCACGGGGAAATCTCCGACGTCATACATCGGTCGGCCGTTTGATCAATTTATGCGTGACCTCTGTGGGCTAGGATGTTGGCCGAGACATTAACAACCTGTGTGTGTGTGTGTGTGTGTGTGTGTGTGACGCACAGGACATGTGAGTGCATAATGTAACGTCACGAAAACAAAACAAAACAAAACAACAGAAAGGTCTGCGTTAGTTGTTTGAGATGAACTTTGGGGTGTGTGAGACATGCTTGGCTAACGTCACGCGTGTGTGATAAGGTGGGAGAGTTTTATCGTGACAGTTGTGTATGCCTGTTGAGGGTGGAGTGACTTCACTGGGATAGACAGGGAATGCAGATAATTTTTTTGCAGACTGAGCAAGCGTTGGTGCCGGGTCGGACCAAGACCAGCCAACAGGCCACCATGTAATGTCCACAAACACTAGACCAGCCGTCGCCATTTCTTGAAACGTCTATAACTTTGGAGGTGACGTCGCTCGAGAGAAAATCTTAGAATATGGTAGTTTTCCTTCCACAGGAATCACTTTAAAAAGAAACAAACGTCTTGTTGATTTCCCGACACCAAACTTTGAATGAAGCGTAGTTTTAACGATCCCGAATATCAAAAGGAACAATTGGGCTCGAAAGTCTACGGTACTGGTTACGCCACGTTCGTGCCATTAACAGCCAGTGCACAAGTCTATCAGTGACCTCCAGAGCGCAACGTCAGAGTCCGCAGACCGAATAAGGCTGAGCGAAATGTTGGCTCGGTAGTGAGGGTTGCGGTCGTCCCTTCCGAGTTGATTCCAATTGGCGTTGCGACCACACGGGTCTCACAGCGGGACAAGCAGAGCAGACGGAGCACGAGCGTCGATGCGTAAGCAGGTGCGGTAACACACATCCGGACGCACAAGTTTTCTAGCATACCAGTGTCGAGCGGGACAGTCGGTGTGCCAACGAGAATCACGGGTACGAAGGTCATGGAGGGGCAAAACAAGTGATCAATGTGCTCACAGGCTGAGTAGGTAAATGGATGGGGACTTATCGACCTGTCAAGTTAGGTCCACTATGCCTATACGAGAGGAGGATCTGTGTCGGTCGCGACTTTTTCATCCCCACTTCACTTCCAGGGGGGAGATATAGCTCGAAAGGATCTTCGAATGAAAATCAGAGTATGCAAATAACGCGTCGCTTAGTCAACTAAATCTCCCGGGCGCGATTTCATCCCTACTGAGTGCTATACACACGATCCAAGCTTTTGTTATCTTATCTGCTATTCAGACTGAGCAAACAGGATCTTTGCGTTCGAACGGTTGACCGTGACGCCATTCATCATCCAACGGCTCACTAATTCAGGTGGCCTTGGTGACGTTTCAATAAAACCAGACTGGATGACCTCGCGTCTGAGTGAGTTCGAACCCGGTCCATCGACAAGAATGAGTGTCTGTTTTGACACATGCAGCAACATAAGATTTTCTATCATTCACATCCTTGTTCCCTTCTTTTGACTGAGAACTCTTCTTGCCTGTAACACGTGGATCACGTGATGTCAGTCAAGAACAGTCGGTAAATCGGTGACGTGCGATGCTAATGATGGGGTCCTGAATGTTCGATCCAGTGGTGTCAGCTGGTGAGTGAAGAAACAATGCAATGTAATCATAAAACGGAACAAACTCCGTCCGTCGGATCACCAATATCACAGACTATGTACGCACACTGCGATGAGAGCAAATCGAATCATTACTGGGTCGATTGCTTAACGATGAGATGCCAGAACTCACAGAAGAACCTCCATTCATCCTACTGAAGGACGGTTATTGCTGTTAGTTCTGATTAGTTCATCTAGATTCTCCGACCTATGCGTCACCAAAACATCCCATCCCATCAGTTAGTTATCCGCTTTTCGGCACACAGCTGCCATGCGAACCAAAGGCGCCAGAGGGGTCATGCACTGTCACTTTACCAGCAAGCTCGAGCGATTGAGCAGGCCTTCCGGTCAGCAAACCACACCAAAACGTATTCATCATCTTGAGTAACCATAAAATATGGATTCAGTTTACGTCTTTAGAACCATCTGAACAAATCCTAGACAGTAAACAAGATTCAATCTAGAACTTACAAATTAGACATCAGGTAAATATCAAGGTAAGCAAGCCGCTCTGAACAAACAGAGTGATTAAAACTGTTTTGGTTGTTCAGCGGGCACACTGGGTATGGTCTTCTATGAAGGTGAGCAGTTTAAACCGATAATTGATCTCTCTTACTCCGTGTTCCGTGGGTAGAGATCTACCGGCATAATGTGAGTGTAACACTTTCCGATTTCCGGTCTTAGACGGGCATTTCTATCAATCTCTCTACTGATATCTACTTCAGATGATGGGCCTGATGAAGATGCTTGGATAAGTTTAATGAAGCGGAACTTTTAACAGCGGTTTTGCTGCCAAATTTTACGGTTAGTCTCGAAAAGCCTCTTCAAGAGTGAAACGAATTGCGTTATCTAAACAGAGCAATTGTAAGCATTTTGCGAGTGAGATTGGAATCCCTGGGGTAAGAACATTCGGGGGCCTAAAGTGAAGTTCCTTGATGTACTATTTCCGTTGATTTTTGTCCCAAACACAGACGGTGTTTTGTTGGTAACTGGTGAGAATGTGGGTACACAGCACTGCTTACAGTATGTTTCTAAGGCAATTGTGAATTGATGTCACATGTTGCTTCGATCATTGGTGGATCACTACCAGTGGGTGGCCGACCGAGTTATACCGAAGCTTTGGTCAGACTCTTCGAAATTTTGTGAACGCCCGTAGTCAAGCATCAGTGGGCTGTTCTATCATGCCATCAAGCTTCAACCGACTGCACAAAGACTTCCTTCGCATTTGCTTGAAGTCTACAAGCGGCGATTGCTTCGGTTTTTTAATATCAGGATGAGTAACCAATAGACTTAAATCGCCTCTGATAAAAATGTCCGTCCATAATTTCGCAATCCATATTCCTCTGTATACCAGTCACAATTGGGTATACTCTCCCTAGGAGCCCCAATCACGACTGATCAGTGAACAGTTTTCACAGGGGATTTGGTGTGCGCTTGCATTCCATGACAATATACATTAGATGAGCAAAATCGAAATTTCGAGAAAAAGTGACTGCACTTCATTTCAGAGGGAAATCAGTCCATCTGAACCGATGAGGCACTATGATTATGAAATGGGGAAATTTGATTCGATGAACTCGTACTTCCTTTGGACGCTAAAGCCATGTTCTGTCAGTAAGCAAGTGAGATACGCTGTTGAAAGTTACATCATGTTAATTCAACGGACAGACTGTACAGCTCGAGATGGACTTTCGGTGTAAAACTATACCATATCATCTCAAAGAGAAGGATAGTTATGCATCTCAAAGAATAGGTCGATAGTAAAGTATAAGTCAAGGTTATTGTGAGATGAAGTCGTATCAAATGTAATCTGTAGCCAAAGGCCAAGTTGGCCTGGCTTTTTGAGGTCGTGAATACGACAATATCATCCGAGGTGTCCAAACAACTAAAATCGATTCGCAGTCCGCTCGATATAATTTCAAATCCGCGGCTGGCGATGGTTTTATGTCGTTCCATTGATTTCACATTGGTGAATGTCACACTTCGGCATTCATTTGAGTCCGGATGTGCTCACCACCCTCCAAGTATTCAAAGTTATTGCGCTTTCCTCTCCTTATGCTTGTCTGGTGTTTCTCTTTGCCATAATCATGTTTAAGGCAACATTTGAAAGAGAAACTGGCGATACACCTGAAAAGGAAGCACTTAGGCTTGCATGATTCGTATCGATCCCTTTAACCAGACCTCCTGTTGGATTACAGTGATCGTTCTGGTGATTCAGCACTGACGAATATGGTTGCTGGACACAGTTTCCGCTCTTCTTACACGGAGCTCATCAGTAGTACATTCAGTGTGAGCGGGTGGAGTGGTGGGGACACCCCATATGTCAGATTTCAGGTAAGGTTAAAGGTATGCGTCACTAATAAGTTTTAAAAAAGGCTAGACTTCTACGAAAAATCAAAGCAGGATAAGATCGTCATGATTGTGTGGAAGGATAACGTTTTAAAACTTCTTGTCGGTCGAAGTACAGTCACTAAGTAACGAATTATTAGACGCGAAATCAGTGCAACAAACCCATTCTAACGGAAAGGCAAGTGATGTACAACCTTGGACGAAGGAAGATGCAATTTTTGCACTTTGTGAACAAATAGCAGGCCAAATTCACCCGAGCCAGACGTTGCTTACGCCATGGTCCACGTGACTTGGTTGTACGTCGCATGCCTGCGTTTGAATTTGAATTTTGGATTCATCATCATCATCATCATCATCATCATCATCATCATCATCATCATCATCATCATCATCATCATCATCGACAGCATACAATCAGTGTTCACACATTGACGCTTCGCTGCCATACGTGAATTTTGAATTTCTGCAATCGATTGGTACGTTAATCTATCAGCCCTGTATGCGACGCCTACTGACTGTTAAGAGTTCTCCAGCACAAATTGTCTTCCTGGCTGTTTGTTTGGTCTTTTCATCGTTAATTGCAAAACAAGGCCAGAATAGGGGGAGGGCTGTTAAAACGACAACGATGAGGATACAGAAAAATAATGTTTTACGTCTTAACTACGTCCTAATCACAACATCAGTTATCAGTACGCGGAGGGGACAGCCAATTTGAATCTGAGTCATCGGCACACAGTAAAGACTTGGTCGGACGAGTCGAGAGGGTGTCAAAGGTTATGGTATTTTAAATGAGCGGTAAAGGCATGCCTTGGAGTTTCAATGGCCCTAGCCACGTGTTTCATTCACCTGGAAACAAAGTAGTAATATTCATCAAGCTGTCTCATTAGGTAAACGAGGGAGGGGGTCCCCTTAGGGGACGAGTTGAGATGTTGGGAGCTGAACACCAGCATGTCAAACGTCAAATTTTGAAGAAACCGTGGGTTATTTGCAACAGGAAGCTAACGCCACTGGATATGATCACAGTGACATAGCTCAAAGCACGAGTTTTGGTTCTTGGTCTGCCTGTCGCACTTTGTAACGCTCCGTCATCAAATGAGGGAAAATCGTCGGCGGATGGTCGAGTGGAAAGGAGGGGGTATAAAGTATTGAGAGGGGAGCAACTATTGAACGTGGTCCTGTCTATGTTAGCCACGGTCAAGGGGATATTTGAGCGCCGAAGAAGAAATAGCGTTAGAAAGACAACCTCAGTTTTTAAACGTATAGGCATGTGTCAAACCCGCAGGTGTGCGTTGAATTAGGAATTGCAGTGCACAGTAGCCAGCTCCATCTTTTGATATTGATTTGCGCCTTAAATGACTCACTTGTATGATGAGAATAGTGGAATTCTATTTGCACATCAATACAAGTATTCGGTGGCTGTAATTCTGGTTTTGTTTACACACTTCTCCGAATCACTTCACGCCGCATCACCCTGGTAATGTTACACAACCACAATTTCGTTTGTCCGCTTGTTGCACGAATGTTTGTCGACAGAACAGGAACATTCTCATCTGACTTGATTAACCCTTCGAAAACCCTACACGCCTGTCAACTGTGGAACGCATATAGTCATTCCGAGACAGAAGTACTACGACAAAAAAACATTACCTGCATAGACAGGTAATTACTCACTTAAAGTAGTATACAAATGCACTCCAGCTGATAAACTCTTGGAATCAACTGAGAATTCATCGTTTTCAGCCATTGAGCTGGAATTCGTTTCCAACTGGTGCGACGTTTTTGTCATCGGGGTGGGTGCTTTTTGTCCCACTGGAACTGATTGGTAATCACTCCGCGGGATCACCATAGTTCCAGCAACGCCGATATGGTTACACACGGCAGTACTGCACAGCACCATCGGGAGATTACATTCCAGCCACAGAAAGGTTGGCTTCATCACAGGTGCTCCAGTGACCGGTTGTTTCAGTTCGTTTTGTTTCTGAAACTTCCTACTCAGGGTCGCGAATGCGGAAGGCCGATACCAACTGCTGTCTTTTTCCCACCATTTTCGCTTACTTATGAGTAACTTGTTTAGTGCACGTCTTTTGGCCTACCTGCTGTGTGCCACTTTCCTTGCTCCACTGTGATTTGTCTGAGCGACGGAATTGAAGTTTGACTTGTTTCACAAGAATTTTGTCAATTACATGGGCACAGTGGCCCTTAGTAGCGATCCCCCTGAAGAGGGGCCAGTCACCCCGGGAGAGCCCATAGACAGCGATTCTCGTCAGTTTTTTCACAGGATTTCCCATCTCTGGGGAAGCCAACCCTAACACTCCAGAGAACTCACTGTTCCCCAATGCGCAAAGATTAGTTTTATCCCCCTGATAAATGAAGTGAATCTGGCCATTCTAAGAAATCCTGGAAAATTCATATTTCAAGGGCCAGTTGGCAGTTTTGAAGGACATGTGTCATGGGGCAAAAGACAGTCTGAGGGCGATAGAAAACTTTCGTGGAACCGATTTGATAAGTAAGGTGTCAACAGACAAAACCCATAACTAATGTGATTGAAAGATAACTGAGTACCGGAGAAGTACATTTTGCAACAGCAGCCATAATTTCGGCCACTGTTTTCTTGGAACCTTCTCCCATCGGAGTATCCATTGCCTCAATATCACCAACAACTTCGGGCGTCCTACCCTCGGAAACAATCTATTGATGGGAGAATTTTACATACCGGCTGGCTTCCACTCGACAGCATATTCACTTGCGACAAAACTCATTACCACGCAGCGTAGCTGCGGACCATCTCTGAACCATTCTGCGGCGTGGAAGCTTGCCAGACAGACCGGTAGGCACGTGATTGGACTGTTTATTACGTATGCTCAAAGCCGACTAAGGAAATATGGGAGGTTTCTCAACGAGCAAAGAAAAACATGCATAAAAACAGTGGGGCACGAACTTATAGAACAATTTGGCAGAGCTATAGGTCGTACAGTGAAACGTACGTGCGATATGAAATGAGCCACACTAGGGCGCAAGTTCTCCAGAGTGGTGAAGCCGATTGAGCACAACAACAAAGGAGCATAGATCAGAAATCTCTCCATCAGGCAACTGGCGACAGTGGAGGAAGACATACTTATCAAGCAGCTAGGTTTTAAATTCAAGGATGTCGGAAATCTAGAATGGTTGTTCAGTCGCGAAGTGGCCATTAAATCCGGTGGCCTCGATTAAGAAACACCAGAGCATTGTCCCAGCTATCAAGAGAAACAGGACATGGAACAATTTAACGTCGGCCCAGTCTACTATTCCCTACGAACGGATGAATAACAAGATTACTGGACATTGAATCATGTGAGAAATCAAACCGCATAAAGATAGTCAACAGGTCAACCGGATCAAAGAAAGAAAAACCCCAAAACATAGAAGGTCATCCAAGTAACCAATCGCATGGAGGAGAGCCAGACCACAGAGCAGGAAGGAGACTGGCTAATCACAGTGGAGGCGTTCAACCAACCAACTAGATGCAGGGAAATTGGATCGCAACGCAACTCAGACTCCTGGTTGGCCCATCAAGCTGCGCGGAATTCACGTCGTGACTGGTCATTCACGTTAGAGCTGTTAGGTACTGCTAGGAGGAGGATTTCACCTACCAGCCTCTCCCACTGACACGATTTCTGGATTGGTAATGAAAAGTTTGCATTCCAGCTATCAAGCTCGCCGAACAGACCAACAACCAATCCACGCATTTGCATACCAATCTGGTCTTCACGGGGGACTCACCTGAATCCAAGCTGAATCTCTCATTTATGATGTTCGGAGAGTTCTCAGCAACCTCGTGAATAGTGCGTTACGTCTAGACCAACAACCAATTTATTACCCCACCTAGATATCTCGAAATGGGCAGCAGACTTGACTGGACGTGGATATGAACGGGTAAAAAACGTAGAATGGCTTGGTGCTTTTGTCTAAATAAGATACTTTCCGTCAAATGTAATTCTGTACACACGATCGAGAGACACTGAGGATCTTTTAGGGACCCGGTTGCAATTATACTCGTTAAGGATCTTTCAGGGACTTAGATGGAAGAAGGTTTATCGAGAATCCTTTAAGGGCTTCCGTTAGCCGGTTTGTGAGTCACGTCACTGCACAGTGTGTTCTTGTTACTCAGAGCTGTTTAAGTAGTCAATAATCGGTGCATCAAAACTTGGGGGTAGCCCCTTTGGGCCACTTAACACCCGTCCTTTCTGATTTTGTGTCATTTTTTGTTTTTTTACTGTCTCGACTGTGTTTGATGATGAGTGCATGGGCGGGACTTGTTTGTTGATACTGCGGGTGATTTTCAACTGACTTATGGTTCATCAGTGAAATTTGCATGTTATGAGAGCGACCAGTTACAATTCATGCAAATGTGATGTCCCCCACGCCTGTCACATGGTTGCGTATACTGAATATGCATGAGGGCCAAACGTGTACACAAGCCCATGACACCTGCAAGTCGAGACGTCAAGAAATTTGCAACAATTCCAGGAACATGCTCGTGTTCACAGCCTACGCAGAGTGCCCCTGACAATCAAATGTTATTGGAGGAAGGGTTCCTGATTGATGACCAACCGTAGGGATAGAAAAGGTGACATGCTGTGGGTATGGGATGAAATGAGATAAAGGTTTATAGCCCACCAGGTTACTTCTTCGTCTTTTGGAGCAACAGAATGAGATATTGTTAGCATCGTTCTCGTTCTTTCGAGCGGTGGTTTGTATTGTTTGTTGTGCCGTCCGGTGGACATACTGTATGTGTGTCGAGTGAGTAAGCCTGCCATATTTATTCTATCGCAACACTTCACATTTTTGAGCTTACCAGTTGCTTTGCTTTCTATGAGATCGCTGTGAGTATAGCTGATGTTCATCTGATTTCTGCCTCAAGACTTCACCTATCGGATGCCTTATTACTTCTTATTTATACGTATTACATTTTTATCGTTCAGCTGTAGCACCCTTTTGGCGCCTAGCTGCCATACCACCTGAAGGAAGCACGAGGGCTGGGGTGCTGCCAGGCTGCCCAAGCCTAGACAGGGAAGTCGAGAGGCAGAGGTCGGGTTCGAACCACGGACCTTCCGGTCAGTAAATTCGCGCTCTAACCACTTGGGCCATCTCGCGCATCTTCTATTGTTTTGGTAATCTATAAACCAGCTGTAAACCTGGCGTATACTTTGGAACACAGGTGAATTGCATGAACAGTCTGAGGCAGAATTCATTAAGTTTGATTAGCGCTTACCAGTGTAGCAGACTGCGGATGCTAAGCTTATACAGTCTGGGAGTACTGCTGACGGCCACCAGTCTGTAACTGACCTGAACTATAGGAGAAACAACATGAGACTTCATAAATAGGTCGTTTTTTCAATGTTTGACACAGGAATCAATTAAACCACTCGTATGACCTCCCGGGGAGATAAAACAGTCTCGAACTTCTCCGATGGACGCATTAATCACTGAGTGTATCGCAAAAATGGTGGCAAGGACCGTTCCTCCCTTCTTCATCCTTTTGTCTCTTTGTTAGCAGATTAGATTTTGCGAATGAGTTTGTAAGTGCGCATGGGCTTTGCACACCTAGGGCTGCTCAGAGGCACGCATTCTTTCTTTCGCTATTTACTGGTAACGCAAAAAAATCACATCGCGAAGTCATCCATATTTATATGTCATTTTGATATTTCTACACGACGTCACATCACTTCTCGTGGAAAGACATCCACTTCTAGCAATTCGATTTGGATGAATTCAGTCATTGCGCGCTAATCGTGATCCACTTTTATTATATCCGAACAATCTCACCAAGATCAAGGGGGTGGTACACATTTGACGGAGCATGTGACGTATGATTAGTTTTCAAAATCTTCTACCGAGCCTCATTCACAATTGTTTACGCTTGTGTTTGGGCATTTTGTATCCGGTTTGCAAATGAGTGTATTTCGCTAATTTCGTGCGATTTGGTTTCAAGTAGGACATAAGGTTGACGGAACCTCGGGGACTGCGTCTACCTGATGAGCCCCAAGAAGGGCGAAACCGGTCGTGGGCTGTCGAAGAATTTTCAGCAACCTTATGAGTAGTGCATTACGAAGAATGCGGTTCTTCGAGCCTTTCGTTTGTTTTATAACCCCATAGTTTGTGCACACCACACAACTAAGTTATTCCAAGTATCTTAAAGTCAGATGTAGTCTTATTCCGTTATTTTTAACCAAAGAATAAATAACATTCGAACAGTGGACACTCCCAATGGCAAGCACTAGGTTAGCAATATTTTCTCGTTTTATCACAAAAATACTTCATCCGATGTGTAGGTCTGAGATGAGCCTACAGAAAGCAAAAAGCTGTCACAATGACTAACTGTTATCGGGTAAAGTGGATTCGAAAGTATCACGCTATGATCAAGTCTGTATGCTCACACCGATACAGTTAACTCGTACATTATGGTGCCTTATGGTTGATGTACACTCAGTGACTGAACACAATCCAACTTCAGGTTAAAGCAGAATTTCTCACCCTACTTTATTCCACCCTAGGGTATGCTCCTAGCGACAGAAAGTATTGAGGGTGATTTGCACTTCATCGTTGTATGGATAGAGTGGTTCCTCATGTCATAAGCTTAACCTCCCAAGAAGGTACATCTTCGCTAGTGTAGAAATGCAGGCATTGCGGCGAAACCTTACATTACTCATTGCTCTTCATGAAAAAGATCAACTGGAATAGCTAGAACAGTTTATTTTGCAGAATGGACTACTCACAAGATTGCTGAAAGCTCTTTGACAGGCCACTACTGGTTTTGCCCTCCTTGGGGCTCTTCAGTAGTCGTCCTCGAGTTTCCGTCAACCTTGTATTCAACTCGAACGCCAGATCGTAAGCAGTCCACGATAAAGTGGTGTTGACGGGAGACTCAACCAAATCCAAGCTCTTCGCCTCCCACCCCGGAGGAGGGAGGCGTCTCCAACGTCTCCAGCCAAGCACAGGCGGGGTCACGGGGACCCCATCCGGAAAGG
>SJOL01003062.1:55782-69583 GCA_004794785.1 Opisthorchis felineus | reverse complement strand
GGAAGAGAGCGAGGGGGCAGTCAGTTCAGTCACACTATTTGCGTCCTGTATCCTTGTTTCTGACAGATAGCATAAATAAATGTAGATGGAATTCAGCGCATGAGCAACAGCCGCCTGTTTTCCTGCTTATTTCAGTGTACGAAAACTGAAGGTGGCCAAGTCGGCTAGCTTTCAGGGTTCGAAAAAAAGACTTCGAAGTTTTTAGGGTTAGCAGTAGCATGTTTCCGCTTACCCACTCTGTTGTGGTATGCTGGGTGACAAGAGATCCCGGATTTTCTTTTGGGGAATTCTGATTTTGTGCACGTGAGTTATTTCATACGGGTGCATGCCAAAACTACACTGCCCGGTGATGTGTTAATGTATTGCAAGTGAACCGAGAGTACCTTAAGTAAAGCGCACGTGATTATCATTCAATGCCAGATTTATGTCGCGTTCCTCTGTCATTCCAATGAGTTTTTCGCTGGACACTCAAAACAATAAAACAATAAAAGCAGTCTCGGTGGTAAGACACCAATTTTATGCGATAATGAAGGGGAAAAGTTACATGATTATTTTACTCTCAACTGATCAAAACACTAGCAAAACTGGCAGCAACGATCGGAAAACAAGGTTTCGAGATGACATATGGGAGCAATTTGAGAAATGCCTTCTGGAACGTCCGGAAAAGTAGGCCTGGACATTGGAACAAAAAGGGCTTTCAACTTTAGTGGGATATAGTGAGGATGAGAAATCTCAGATCAACAAAATAAAAGGTTTTCTCAGCTAACTGCGTTGTGATAAAAAACTGAGTAACTTAACGATGATAGCTTGAAGAGGCACGCTAGATGAAAGGAGAGGGGGAGAATTTTCAACGGTCACAAGCGGAAGAGGTTGTACAAATGGTGGTGTGGCTAACCAAAGTCCAATTTTAGGAGGATGCCGGTTTCATTTTGTCGGAACATTGGCTAGCTGGAACTACTGACACTTTTGTTCAGTTATTTGTTGTCCGTGTCCACGTAGCTTTTTAAAAAAAATAGTTTGGTGCTTCCTGACCATCCTGAAAGATGTCTTGGAGTTACAGGACCTGAGGTGCAATAAGACGAGTCAAAGTGCTCAATTTCTCTTTTGTTGCAAGTAGAATAACGAATCCGAAAGGAGAAATTGCATTCCATCTCAGGCAAGTACTTGAAAAGTCTAAAGATATTTGGAAACTCATCGGTAGTACGTAATTGATATTAGGTAAGACCGTTCAAGAACTGGTCATGGGGAATCGATTTCTTCATAGAGTGCACTTCTGCAGTGTCCGAATTGTTAGGTGGCAGCACAAAAGTAGTAACCTGCTTGCCTCGATGCACCTGATTGGTTAGCTGTCAAACCGACTGACCAGCACGTGACTTTGTTCGAACCACAAGGTCGATCGATAAGACTTCATGCAAATCAGTTAGTCCGTTGCAGACTACAGATGGGAATGAGCTGATGGATAATTCACAGGAAGATTTAGGGAAACTGGATTCCGAAAGGTCAGGTAAATAAACCTACCTTCTAGGTTATCAGTCAGTCCAATGTCTAGTGGAACGTTTTCGAGCTAACATTCCCCTCTTCTTTCCAGATGAACCCGGTGAACACAGTCAAGTTTCTAACATCACACATTTTGAACAAAAAGCTCGCAAGTCATTGTATGATGTGTCTGCAGCGGAAGATGAACACCGTGATCTGGTATATTCCATTTTCAATCTGGGCATCTTAGCCGAACCAGACACAAAGAAAATCCGCATTTGCTACGAACGACTGGTAAATCGGATTCGTCGGGCAATCTTGAACCCTCTGCTGGAGGAGAAAAAGGAAACAATGAAAGCCAAACTTCGAGCATATTGTGAAGAGTTTATTCAAATCATTGACGAACGTGTACTGCCATTCTACTGGGTCTCAGTGTTTGTGAAAGGGAATCTATTACGCATGAAAGCGGACTTTTTGCGATACCTGTTTGAAATACACCCCGAGAACGGAGGTTATCAAGTGCGTGCTCACAATGCTTACGCAGAGGCTAAAGCCTTCTTTGCGGAACATCGAATGAACAAATCGCTGGAAGGGTGTCGACTGAAGTTAAACTATGCCACTCTACTCTATTTGGATGGATTTCCCACTGCAGCCATGTTCAGTTGTCAGCAGTTGTTGAAATCGGCAAAGTCAAAAGTATATGATGCGCGATTCGAACGAAGAGTTCGAAAGAATGTTGATTTCTTCAAAAGGAATGCCTTGGGTTGAGGATTCCTGGTCGTTTTGTACTACAAAAATGGATGAACTTTTAGGGTGCAGTGCTTCCGGTCAAATGAAATTTTGGTTTGAATGGAAGTTTGTTGATTTTAGTCAATAAATGAAGGAGCATGAGTTGAGCAGAACACCTGAAAATGTAAAATATCTAGATCACACGGCATCAGGGCATAGAAACACTATGTAAATCACAGTGCCCCCCAAGAAAGACACTGTTGAAGAAGAGCCAATTTTTGGAGAAGAGGGAACAATAGTTTCTGTCAACTAAGAATGTTAAATCCTTCCGAAAAGGGGTCACCCTCGGGACAGGCCACAAGTCCTTGTCCCTGTGGTGATTTCTTTTGAGTGGATCATCGCACTACATTTTGCCGCTCAGGTATGTTTCACGTAAGGAGGTCTAGATTGAGATTCATCCATCCTCAATTGTCCGTGAAAAATGCCTATCCCTGGTGGCCATGAGAGTCGAACCCCAGACGTCTGACATGTGTGACCGGCGTGTTATCACGCCCACGTTTGATTCATTTGCATTACTACGTCTAAGCAGATGACCATGTTCACGCATGGACAATGTGATTGGCTTGTCCAACGCCTCGAATCACGAGAGTGATGTAAATGCCTTTACAGATCACACAAGCAACCCATCCATAAAAATGTCCGGCAAGTTTCGCCACATTTTGAAGCTACTTGACCGGGAAGTCAGTCGATCAGCACAACCAGGACGGTCACTGGTTCCTTTTTCGAGGCGCTGGGCAAAACAGTTGCACGGCGTGAACACAGCTCCTCCGTCAGAGCTGGCGTAATTTCAAATCGCACAAAATCCTGATGCCAACTTCCCTGCTTTTTAATACTTGCTTATGTGTTACACCTAAGTCATGGAAAGCTGTTGCATATATTAAAATGTGGTCTACGAAAGAGGAGTGGGTAAATTAGTCGGCACTTTTCGAAATTAGACAGCATCTCTGAATGACTTTGAACTCGTGAAGTTGCAGTCGCAGTCTCCCTCTTTATCCGCCTGGGCAGTAAACTTTTTCACATTAGTACACCTTATCAAGGGCGAACTATTACCGTCTTCTGTTTCGTAAACAACACGTGAAATATAACACTGTGATTAATGGAAGATTCCTGGTAGGAACCAGTTGACTGTGCAAGCTTTTATCTGATATGCTTAAAACCACTAAAGAACGGGTTCAACTAAAAAACTTGCAGAAAGTCTTAATTTAGGCGCGAGTGTGGTTTAAACGACTAAAGAAACCAGTCAGATTGCAAGTGGTGGCATGAACACCGTGCCCAGTCTGTTCCATGCGACGCACAGTAACAGTGCATTACTATGTTAATCCGCGTTCTTTGAAATGAAGGTGAATGGTATTGCTTGTCGCAGGTGGATTTCAGCGGTTAGAATTCACGGCACAAAGAATCCGGAGTGAGTGACGGTGAGATGGTGATCTAAAAGTGGACCCGTACGGGGATGGTTAAAGCTATTGTGCTCTAACCATTTTTCCTAGGTATCTGAAGAACGTTTGACTCCCAAATTCGTTCGAATTTTACGTTTCAACAAATTGCAGTTCGTTCTGATTGAGAGTATGGCATGGTGTTTTTTATATTCGTAGAAACTAGTGTCCACTGTCTTTAAATCCAAGTTCATTGAAAGCGGAGAGCATTTTGAAAACAAGCAGGGTATGCGGGTGACATTGATCGGCATGTGGAGTCATCTACTCACAAGTGAACTACATTCCAACTGCATACCATGAACCATTAAGCAGCTCAGCGGCGGGATAATTTCACTGGATGTGTAAAATTTTCTGAGGAGTCGTCACTCGAGCAGCCAGTCACATGACTTCGTCATGTGATTTCCGTTAATGAATGATGAGTTGTGCTGTGTCCTGTCCAAGTGAGAGCTAATCACACTGCTGGTCAGCCACTCGTGGCCAGTCGGCTTAGTGTTGAACTACAGGCCTGTGGGCTGCGGTTTCATGAGATACTTACTGCTGGTGATTCCCAACAAGAATGAAACCGGTGTACAGTACTTCTCGACTTTTTAGCATAGCTCGGCTTTACTGACAGGATGCAATCTCTATTGAATACATTCAACAGTTTCTCACTTGATGTGATGTGGTTGAACAGGCTTCGTTGGCTAGGTCACGTTTTTCTCACATCGAGTGATCAATCGCATTGTTTTGTTCTGTTCCATGGAGCCTGCTCTAATTACAGCACATTAAAATCCGGAGACGAAGCACGAAATGTCCCATAACAGTGTAAATTCTTGCAGTCTGTGATGTTACGGTTCCAGACAGCGACGCTAATCACCCTCAAAAACATGACGGAGCTCTGTAGCCGATGGCGCTATTCCTCAACCGCTTCATGCCTTTTTTCGCCCTGTCTCATGGACACTAAGTAATCCTCTTTGTCATCTTACGCGTTGGCATCCGAATGCTGCGACAACCCGAAGTAACATACAGTCGCGCACGGCTCATGGTTGGAAAACTGGATTGAACCGAACGGAATCCCAGTTGTAAGTATAGGTTGAATTCCAAAATCCACTTCAAAGTGCATATAGGATTATCTATCCCCGAGAAAGACACGCAAAGGAACTGGCGACAAGTGGTCCTTTGCGCGTGGTGACTCCTCTTCAGGCAGCCATTCATGCGGGGAAAATTCAATGGCCCACCCAAGAAGATGGTCTTTTGTCAGGGTGATCATTTCCGAAGGGGTAATTCTAGTCTCCTTTGCTATGCCAGAATCACGTTTCAGTCAAGGAATGAACAACATAATTACCATATGACTTTCTTCAGTTGAGATTCCGTCCTGTAAGTGAAACCGGTCTGCGCTGAAAAACCGAAAATTACTCTACAGCCGTTTCTGTTTCATCAATATTGGGAAACTTCGGCAGTGCTCATCTCACGAAACGTCAGTAGGGAGTTTCGAACCTGCGACCTTCCGACTGTTAGTATGAAAACGTAATCGATCGACTACGAGGCACGGGTTAGCAGTGTGATCAACTCGCACTTAGACAGGCTAGAGCGCCACTTATCCACCAAGCACACATTACGTAGTCACGTTTTGACGGGCTACTCAAATGAGGACTTCTCACGTGTAAGTTTTACTCGTCTGGCAAAATAGTTCTTCCTATGAGCTACTTACAAATTGATATTTTTTGTTGAGAACGGTTAGCATCCGGACAGTAAAGACGAACTATAGTTCAACTTCGTTGTGATGAACCTGTGAGTTTTTTGGGGGAATTTAAGGGCTAACAAACTTCATCCAGAAAAAAGTCATTCTCCCAACCTAATGGTAAACTTTAATCGCCCGAAACGGAAGATGGATATCTTATCCTGAAATATAAGGTAACCAATTTTCTCCACATTCTTACAGTATAGTAGCAAAACATGTTACTTCCTAGGAGAGTAATTTCCGACCTCTACTCAGACCAGACCATTCGTTTCTCTCACGTATACTTAAACACCTAAGCACTGTAAAGCTTTTTCATCCTTACGGGGAATCATCAGCTGCGCAAATCTCACGAAACTCCCGTGACCTCCTCGCTAGTAGTTTGAACACTTAACCGTTCGCTCACGAGCTAATCGGCAGTGATTAACTCGCACCTAGACTCATCCTTCATGTTTCGACAACAAGACAGAAACGATGCTTTCTGAAAGCCTCATATCTTCTCTGGTCCAGCCCGATCAATAGTTACGCTTCCGCGCTAGTTCGTTATTCTGTCTATCCAGACATCGTACCAGCTAAGATGACTCCCAGGTAAGCAAACGCGCAATCAGGCTGTCCAAGGAATGCTTCGTTTTTCGTATCCTCAACACCACGCGAGTAACTCATACGTGACCCTAAGCAAGAACCATGCTTATGTTTTCAACAGGCACGAAACACGTCAGGAAACCTTTAAACACGAAACTGTGTTGAATGAGGAAATGGACAATGGGATTCACATATGTGACACGCAGGGAGTCTTATTCGCTTAGCTGTTTTTGGTTAACAATAAAAAACAATTCCCGTTTTTTTCATCCTGCTGACAGGCCTTCGTGTTCAAGCGTGAGCTGAATCGGGGAAGTATTGACACGGTTTTACGGCGGTTAGGTACCAGTTTTCTCACTCTGGTGTTGCTCTCAGTGGTGATGCGGAATTAAGCGGTGCCCTCCAGCGTTTTTAATTTAGCGGGAGAGGCTGCTTCGAGTAACATGGTACTGAGGTCCTAGTTTTCGAAGAAGCGTACCACGAATTAAGTTGCTTCTTTCCTTCGTTTACACAAGGTTTTGTTGAAGAAATCTTTTGTTATCTGACTGTTCTGACCACCATTCACCACCCATCTTTCCCCAAGCGACACATTTAGTTCTGTTCCGACTTACACATCTGCGGCAACAAACTCCCTGGGCATCCGTAGGTCAGAATTTTGGCTTTCAGTCATGTCATTAGGGCAGAACAGAAGTTCACTGGACTCATTATCAGATTTAGTTCGAAGTCATTTACAGAATAAAGAAAAACCGGATACCATCTCCACCTGGCCGATGGGTCAGCGCACTAAAGTCTCCTTATGGCAGGATATGTTGAAGCCTTATTTCTTCGGCCGAGAAACACTGATGTATAAAGGTCTGTGAAAATCTAGAGAGGCTGTTGAATAGCGAGTAGAAGACTCTATTGGAGGGTGAGGAAGCTGATTTACGGGGCAGATATATTGGGAGTACATTGTTGAAGATGTCACAGAATTCCGATAGCTTAGATGGATTCAGTTGTTGATTACTTGTTCGCCAAGATAGATGAAACAGCAGCACAGACATTCTGGAATTTTTCGTGGGTTAGGTTTGGTTTGTACAACGAAATTCAAATTGAAACATCATTATCCAGCTACTCACAAACGCCTAGTAATTTGTTGGGGAAGAGAAACATCGCAGGGGGCCTGCACTGCAGGGCCGACATCGGATAGGACAAACACCATGTCATGGGATACTGGTCTACACTGTTGATCAGCCATCTGGACGCGAAGGTCGTGGGCTTGCGTCTATTCAGTCTTAAGTGGATCTTTCTGGCTATCCTCGGGGTGATTTACTGCAACAAACACAGGAGTAGCATCTTTGAAAGCATCCCCGGATTTTTACTGATGGCGGCTTAGTACGAATGACGAAATTCGAGATCTAAACTCACTTCACATGAACATAACGCAAGATTACAGCCAAAATCGTAGCACTGTTATACCCCCAGTAGGATCAAAATTGTGCTCTGTTGAACTTTTTTAAATACTCGGACGTGCAAAGAAGTGGACAAGCTGAAAACCGGTTTATAACAGACCACGAACTTTTCGGCCTTTCACAAGCAGCTTGCCAGGGTGGTGTGCTGAGGCGCTACGGAAGAGCCTATGCGTTATCATCGCGCTTACCACATGGGAGAGCCATAGCGGGCTTGTTTGAAATTATGATATGAACCCGCTGCAACTACCTGTTTCTTCTCCTACTTCAGATGTGTACGACATGATCCGTTTTGCGACTATGGTGTTGTGATGTCAATAATCACTTGGAGTCAGTAGCCGAACTTTTAGGAGACTTTCGATGACTGTTTTGGCGTCTGGTGGGCTTACATAAACGAAGAAGAATAGTCCTTCGATTTCTAATGCATTCATTAGTTTCCAGTACGTGCAATTTGTGAATAACTTATTCAACATACTGTGGTTGTCTTAATATGTTAAGGAATGATGAACATTATGAAGTTGCGCCCTTGCTTTGCTGACAGCCTACGGTGGTTTCAGACGACCGTATCGCAGTGATGTGGAGGTCACGCACGTGACTGCCTAGTCCGTTATTGCATTTGAAATTATCTACCGACAGAAGGTAAGGTTTTCAAATCCTACAGCAAAACAAGGGGGCAGCATTTTTTAAGTGAACGCCGCAAGATCATTTTCCCCTGCTTCAAATGGAGACAGTCATATCAAACGGATAGTTTCAACCGGGTGAAATTCTAACTTTTCCTGTTGCATCATCGCAGTCAAAATGGCCCCACATGGTCATGGGAGGACACCACTGACTTATAGGGCAACGCGAATCAGTGGGTAGTTAGTTACAATCTACGCCAAAAAGTCGAGAAACACTGCTTAGCTGTTCTATCCTTAGTGGGAATCTTCAACGGAGCTCATCTTAAAAAATCGTAGGGAGGTTCGACATTCCTTTTATTTGAACATTAACCTAGCCACTGTTTTTCGTAGTCAGTTATCATATTTCACTGTAGACTAAGGTTGATTTCGATGACCACCTGGTCGTTGCATGGCTAGTTTGTCCGTGCATTATTCTTAGCGTGATGGAGGCTAGTGAACCGCTGTAAGGGTAAACAGGGTATGATCTCGTTCAGTTGGACGTTAACCGTCTCCCAGTTTGGATTTCTATCGTTTATCACCATAACGAGCCTTGAACAGGGATCGAAAAATTTTGAAGCGGTCGCACAAAATGTTTGTGAACTGAAAGCAGTTCAACAGGGACGAAAAAATAAGTCGACATTTTACAAGTTTCTGGTTTGAATTTGAGTTTCAGACAGTTTAGTAGATAAGGTGTGACTGAACGACCAATAGAGATCGAGACAGCTCAGCGGTTAGTGTGCGAACTTACTGACCGGAAGGTCCGTGGTTCGAACCCAAACTCAGCATCTCTTGTCTAGGCTTGGGTAACCTCAGCCCTCGTGCTTCCTTCGGGTAGCATGGCAGCTAGACACCGAACTGACCGACGAACGACTGATTCTTTAAACCAGCCCTGCTACCTTTTCGATTACCCCAGTCTAGGTAAGGAACAGTGTGTATCCTTCGGGTTCCACATAAGCTATGTATCGGAAGAGTCCAACGGCTGAATGATTTCATTTTATGAATAGATATAAACTACTATTTAGTTGATCAGTGAGGTAGGACATCGTGATGTTGGGCGGGTTTATGTCCGAAAGGACATCACTTGGTGATTAAATCAGCACCAAGCTGAACTACACACTGGTACTGATAGATTTTAGTGTCAGTGTATCATGTAAAGATGAATTTTAACCAGCTTACTGCTCAGCTATCCATAACTCGGTGGTGTACAACCTCCAACGCCCTCAGTTTCGCGAGAGGCGAACGACGGAGAAGTTTTAGTCTGACTGTACTGTACTTCTCGACTTTGCAGCATAAATCAGGTAGATTTCACACGATCGAATCAGAAATCCGAAAATCGTCAACAGTGTTCAGACAATAGAACTTCTGTGGTGCCAAACCATACGACTCAGCCTCCGCAGGGCTACAGTGGAAATTTTAAAAATCCATACTACTGACTAAACATAATAGTACAAAATAAAGTAAGCGAAATTAAAGAAGCGCGCATATACGATCCCTGAGTTGCGAATGGAATGGAGTGAGAAAGACCACCGACACTGAAACATGGTGAGTGCATAGCACGCACGTCTGCAAAATCCGAAAACTGCGATTGACTGCCGCAAACACCAAATGGGCGCGTTCCAGGGAAGCTAAATGTATGTGGTGTAGCAAAAAAAAAACTGTTGGCTGCGTAAAATCAATAAAATAGACGCCACACACCACACTATACTCATAACGATCATGCTGTGTAGACTGTGCAACTGGCGTTCCCTGTAAGTGGCCCCGCCGGGCGAGGAGAACTATGAACTGGTCCAGCTATTTCGCTCACGAAAAAGGGGCTTCGAACCTCGAAGTTCGATACCTCGAACTGCTGGGTAGCCGTTGGGTTCCGAAACGGAACCCTGTAAAGGGATGATATCTGCAAGAAGCTGGGAGTGAGGAGGGATTTTAGGATTCAGCGCGCAGGTCACCACGGAAATGCTGAATGTTCGAGAACTAAATCCAATAATATGGAGCCATTATGGGGACGATGCCTTCACCACCATCAAAAAGAATGAACTACAACTAACAAGCCACTTATTTTACGTTTCCGACGACATCAAATTTATTTTGGAAGAAATCGATGGAAAACTGACACTCTTAGATGTTTAATCACCAGACTGTCGAAAAGAAAACAAGTCGAGGTCCGCAGGGAATAGACTTAAGTGGATGGAATTCTGGACCCCCATGGTAACCACCCGAAGTGTCACAAACAAACCTGAATTCGGACGCTGTACCAAGAAGTGTTGTTTGGAGAACTCCGAAAAAAAGAGACTCGACGAATTTGAAAACGTAACAAGATTGCGCTCCCATGCGTCAAGAATATTTCTGAATGTAAGAATGCCACGACAGCACGATATGACAGTGGCCCACAAACATACGAACTCACTTCCGAAGGCGTTATCAAAACCAAACGTAACAGTAGAAAACATGAGGAATGTCGACGTCACATGCAAAATTCGACGCAAAGCTTGTGACAAACACTACGCGGGATAAACACGAAGGAAGCTGCGATAAGCAATCGATTGCAAGACAATTTGGTGTTGGCAAGAGATTCGGCTGAATTTAACTCAGATATCCCGTTGATGCTACACACAAGACTCCACGAATACCAACATACTGCTACGAGGTAAGATCAGTTATCATTCGCCACCGAACATGAGGATCCAGAAGGATACGAATTCAACTGCAACCAAGACGATATACTAGCCAAATCAGGGAAAAAGAAGGCACGTGAATTTATGGAGGCGTGATAACGAAAAACCCACCATCAAACAGATTGAGGCTCACCCAGTCCGAACCATGAAGCTCAAAGCTGTTCGCGAAATCGGAGAAGAAACTAAACTAAGGTATAGAGAACTCAGTGGATAAAAGTAGGGTACAAATGATCGCGATATGAACCAACAAATCGGAGGACCAAGCAGAACAGATGGAAGCTGAGTAAAACAGAAACTTGCCTTGTGTACCGTCAAAAGCGAGAGGGTCAGATAACAACGGAAAGGAAAATGCGGATAGACCGATCAAAACAAAGAATGAAAACTTCTGAAAGTGGGTGTCCAGATGACCAATCAGATGGACCGAAAAATAAACAGACCAATCAGGATAAAAGGACAGAACAAATGAATTCAACAAGCCAATCAAATACAAACGGAAACGTAGCGCAAGTTCCAAACGGCCTGATGAAATCAGATGCAAGCCAACCCTCGAACAACTATTCGAGTCAGGGATACTAAATGCCCTTGAGAAACACCAGGTTCGGCGAAGAGATCGACCGCCATTCTACGTTTAACTTACTACAACGATTGACAAATGCCATCGTGAAAGACGTCATCCTGCTGGGAGGGACCTTGGCGCTACTCTCCAAGGTGAGAGAAAAGAGCTATCTCGGGGTGTCTCTTGTGGGTCGACTACTGCGGTTTGTAGTAACAGTTGTATTTCTACCATCGACGAAGTAGGGGAAGTGCAGTTTCTAGCAGAGGCTGCCTCCTACTCACCATATTCACTTTCGTTCAGCTGTAGCACCCTCTCGGTGCCCAACTGCCATGCCACCCGAAGGAAGCACGAGGGCTGGGATACTACCAGGTTGCCCAAGCCTAGACAGGAGAAGTCAAGATGCAGAGGTCGGTTCGAACCACGGACCTTCCGGTCAGTAGATTCGCGCTCTAACCACTGGGCCATCTTGCCTCCGTATTAACTTTAGGCCCTAATCTAGTGAATTCGGTCAACTGGTAGACGCTGGACGGGTTCTGGCATCAATATGCACTCGAAACTGAAAATGATCAACCGGCTGAGCGTGAATGAAAGCGTACGGCAGTGAAGCATCGGTGTTGAGCACTGATGTCATGCTGTCGATGATGATGAATGAAAGCGTGTTGCTTGTTTGCTTCAGTCAGTAAGTAGAATATCCAACACTGCGCAGTTATACTGCAGTCTAGGCTAGCTGATAACCCTCATCATTTTTTAAAGACCGACATACATTGGGCCAGAGTAGATTTCAGCGACAGGAACATTTAAACAAGGTTACTTCACCGTGGGATGTGTAGCACTTGGTTGATTCATTATACAAGAGACAGGTCAACAACTGATGTAGCACCCTCTAGATATCCCCTCAGGTGATGTTCAAAACACTAAGTTGGTGTGAGATCTTCGGACAGATGACCTTATGGAAACAGCTGCTCACCAATCAATTTGGAATGCAGGAAGTAGGAAACAATACAATGCAGCCATGGCACACGTTCGCAGAAGAGATGCCAAGGAAGGGAACGGAAGGTTGGTACGCACGTTAACCAATCAAAAGCCAGGGTAGTATTCAAACCTCAGACCACTGAAGTATCTCGAGCTCTTGGTAAATGAATAGGCTTTTTGCAAAAGCGGATAGACTGAATGCGTTGATCACTTGTATTTACTTCCATAAGGATGAGCGGGTTTTGTTGAATTTCACGAAGAAAAAAAATTACGAAGCTGCTGTAATATGCGGACCAGCACAGGCCCCGAATAGAATACTCGCAAATTTGTTCACCACTAGCACCGATAGCAGGACGGACTTATCTGTTGCCAGTTTGACGCCTAGCAACCACAACTGGGTGAAATGAAAACGTCACGTTTGGTCAGCCACCACACTGAAAGCTAGGCACCCTTCTCCTTTGTCCTTGGACTCGTCCGTCCAAGCAGGCGTTTGTTACCCATGCCATTCTGGATGACAAAAAAACAGGTGTGATGGACTTGTCCCGTTGCTTTAGTTCCTCAGGTTAGCTAGCTTCCAACAGTAGGATGTTTCCGCCGTCCTATGCTAGTTAAATGTGGTTACGTCCTGAAAATTGCAGACGATAAAAAAAATGCTCCACTCTTAAAAATAAGTGTTCCGTGTTGGGCATTTCTTACCGCGTTCTATTTTTTTTCGCTTCTTGAGGGTAGAATGGTTTCGGTTAACTAGACCAGCTCCTCTAAAAGGGATATCTCATATATGGTGGTGGTGCCTAACTCCCAAGAATTAGCACTCACAAAGTAATGAGTGCTGCTCACATTTCACGCAAGTTTGCCGACCAATAACCAACCAAGAAAACAATGCGGTAGCGGCAACAGTTAAAAACAACAGTCTGACTTCTTTTATTTGAGGGCAGACAACACAGATAGGAGAGTTGAGTAGCCCCATTCGGCGGTGGGCTTTCGGAATAGAAGACAATGGAGTTGGAGGGTTCGAAGTCAGTAGAAAACAGCACAGGCAGCTTACTAGCCAGCAATTAACCTCGTTGGTATGTACAAGAAACGGAGGAAGGAACAGTTCTTTTTGAAGGCGCAACATAACAGCAGCCAAGTATGCAACCGAACCATAGAAAAGACGTTTGTGTGCTGAATCGAGGGGGTGGGGATGAAACACACATAGGCAGTGAGGCTCGAAAGCGACAGGCGGAGCGACAGAAAAAAAATGGGAAGAGAATCCTGAATCTGTCCAATAGGAGGCGGTTTGTGTGCTACATGAATCGGAACTCAAAGTGTCCCCCATCGAACGGGTGCATGTTGGCAAAAGAGAAACCTCCAAATGGTCCGAAAGGACCTTGGTGTTGCTGTTGTTGTTGCGGATCCAACGGGTCCTCGCCATTGTCGTATCGACTACGCATCTCTGTGATGAACAGAATTTGGAAAAAATCAATAAGGATAGCTTCTCAGAGAGAGGGGGAGAGAGATACA
>SJOL01003062.1:37252-50143 GCA_004794785.1 Opisthorchis felineus | reverse complement strand
CGCTTCTTGAGGGTAGAATGGTTTCGGTTAACTAGACCAGCTCCTCTAAAAGGGATATCTCATATATGGTGGTGGTGCCTAACTCCCAAGAATTAGCACTCACAAAGTAATGAGTGCTGCTCACATTTCACGCAAGTTTGCCGACCAATAACCAACCAAGAAAACAATGCGGTAGCGGCAACAGTTAAAAACAACAGTCTGACTTCTTTTATTTGAGGGCAGACAACACAGATAGGAGAGTTGAGTAGCCCCATTCGGCGGTGGGCTTTCGGAATAGAAGACAATGGAGTTGGAGGGTTCGAAGTCAGTAGAAAACAGCACAGGCAGCTTACTAGCCAGCAATTAACCTCGTTGGTATGTACAAGAAACGGAGGAAGGAACAGTTCTTTTTGAAGGCGCAACATAACAGCAGCCAAGTATGCAACCGAACCATAGAAAAGACGTTTGTGTGCTGAATCGAGGGGGTGGGGATGAAACACACATAGGCAGTGAGGCTCGAAAGCGACAGGCGGAGCGACAGAAAAAAAATGGGAAGAGAATCCTGAATCTGTCCAATAGGAGGCGGTTTGTGTGCTACATGAATCGGAACTCAAAGTGTCCCCCATCGAACGGGTGCATGTTGGCAAAAGAGAAACCTCCAAATGGTCCGAAAGGACCTTGATGTTGCTGCTGTTGTTGCGGATCCAACGGGTCCTCGCCATTGTCGTATCGACTACGCATCTCTGTGATGAACAGAATTTGGAAAAATCAATAAGGATAGCTTCTCAGAGAGAGGGGGAGAGAGATACCCTATAAATACAGTTGTAATAATCTTCCTTTGTCTCCATAAAGGGCTGTCTGAAGCTACCGTGCCTTTTGATATACCATACTGGGCGGAGCAGGAAGCCAAGGACCGACACATAGTTGCACGATCGTTCAGAAAGTCACCGCACTATGTTAGTCCGACCTTTATCCCACCTGACATGAAGGACTAGATTTTGGGTTAGTTATCTCACGTGATCTATTGAGCTCATCGGTTGAGAGCAAATTGCCGAACTGAGCACTTAAACGTTTTCATGGATCCACAAACCGCTTCTCTAATCCGGAAATAATAATAAATAGCCGATAATTTCAGGCTTCTTTATGCCATCGACTCGATGTGTAAGCAAGGAAGTTTGCATCACTTATAGTTACAAGAATATGTACTACGGCATTCGAACCCACCAAGACCAAATACGATTACCTGGATGGGGACCCCAAGACGGGCCACAGCAATGGTTAGAGGTATTGTCAGACATGGCCCAGTTGCGCCTCCAGTGGCACTCATGCATCCAAGCTATTGCTTTCAATGCATAGCTCCCTTCCCAACCCCCCACTTAACAGTCCACTGACAGTGCTGTATTTACGCACCAATTTATCAGCTCCAATGCGCAGCTACCTACCACACCTCCCCAAATCATCGGTGAAAAAACTGTGGCAGCTACAACCACTGTACGACAAGTACGCGGTTCTTACAGGTGATAATGGTGATGCCTGTTCGTTATTCGTCTTAGCAAATGAACCAGATGATGGTACACACGTTACAAAGCGGTTGCGGAAACAGCCCTTGATCTTCATCCGAACCCCAAATCAGTGATATTTAGGCGACCGAACGATGACATCAATCAAATGTTTCGCAGGTTAGAAAACCATCCTACCACGAGAGTATTCCCTCGTAAGTCAGTTGATCAGTGGCGACCAAGCGATTTTCTGTACAAGAACCTTTCAGATTGCCTCAAACGTGACTCAAAATTGAAAAGCCTAGTAAGAAGATAGTACACCCGAACTCCCCGTTAGTTCGAGTCCCTGATAATAGACAAGCTACCAATGGTTTTCGGAAGGAAACACGGGCAGCGAAAATTCTAATGTGACATGCAGGCAATCCAAGATAGACTAGCCTCAGTTCGGTTCCAAAACGTCCCAGTGTTCAACACTGATATCCCAGCTCGAATGGCTTCCTTTTCGTTTGCAAACACAAATCCCCCTTTCACAATGATACATCTGCAGTGAAAAGTAAGTTGTCTCTTCAACGCGGGGCAAGAGATATGGAACATTTTCTACACCTTCTGAACCAAGTTAACGAAAAATGGGGAGCTTTGGAATACCTCCAGAAGGAGGTGACGAAACTAGTCACTTCAAACACAGTGTGTGCTCAAATACTCAATGGCCCAGACTACGTCGAACTGTGATATGTTAGTGCATCAGCAAGATATGCTTACATGCTGTCATCGGAGGTTGTCCTCCGGGAAAGAAGGATAATTTTTGTGCTGGCTGGCCAGACTCAAATGAAAACGAAAACTACAATAATTCTGTAGTACTCTAACAGTGATAAAATGATCAATTTCTGGGACTGGAGAAATACCGGGTCATCGCGTGTTGCTCTATCTGGTTGTCTGTGGCATATTGGAATTTTGTTCCACGTTCGAAAATACTTCTTTTCAAACTACTGATGGACGGAATTGAGTCACATCCAGGAGGGGAAACAGTGACGTGGGAAGTGCAGGAGACATCGACGTTTTTTATGTGACAGTTGGCTTGGATATCGAGTCAGTGCGAACCACCACTGTGCCATTTTCCCCTGGGGAGTAATTTCACCAGTTCTGGAAGTGTGTTTTATCCTAAGATGTGAGGAAATATTGGGAAGACATGGCGTGATTATGGTAGCTCATATTCGCCGCCGAAAAGTCCAATGATTTCAACTATTCTACGAAAGAAAAGCCTTTTATTTTGTGCGCACTTCCGCCGAAATGTCGCTTGGTTCTCCTGAGACTTTGTTCAGCTTGGTCTGTGGGAATCAGGGTTTCACATTTCGGTTTATTCCAGTGTTTCGCATCTTCTTCACACTGTGGAGTTTAGTGTGATACTCCGTCCTCCGGGAAACACGTTGAGGGATACTGAATTGTCTCCTCGACGGGAGTTTTCATTCTCAGAAATGGATGCAGAAGCCAACCACCGTCCTTACGTTCTGCGACCATTTAGGGTAAGTAGAATTTCATATGGATGTTTTCAACATCTTCGTTATAAAAGGAAAAGATGGAAATTTACTTTGTAAGATGTTCCTGGAAGAATTCGAGTCTTTTTGCCATTCGCTGTTTCATTGGCATTTGTCATATCTAAGCATCAAAAAATACCAGCTAAATGGGCAATCTTGTGACCGGTTTTATTGCTTTTACCCCATTGGACTACCTCCATTTTTCGCTTAGTGACTATGGTGTGACTATGTCACCTTGGTCGAGACATTTCAATATACACTTTTACTCCAACACCAATCCGTAGTCGCACTGACAAGGACTTTGACACAGGAGGCATGGATTCTACAGACCGAGCAAAAAGACGAAACTACTTTCGATAGACTACTTTCTTCCTCGACTTGTAGCCTGCCGCCAGTGAATTTGATCCTAAGTTCTTCAATCGCAGGACACATGATCGAAACAGGGCACAAGGGCACAGCCATCGTTCGAAGTCGTTATAAGATGTAGCCAATCAGCGTGAGTCGCTTCCTGAAGCAGTGTTGACCAATCGACGCAAGCCCTTGTTGTACCCACATAAAGGCCTCTGGGTAACTTTGAGGTTACCTCGGTTTTATTGAGTGAATCATTGAAAAAGACGTGTTTGATACGTCTGTCATCTTTCGAAACTTTACCACGTTTTACAGGTTTGCGGCTGTGGGCGAAACGATATCATCCAGCAACCACGCATCAAGGTACACCTGTACATCATGCCGCACTGTGCTCGGGAAGACAGACCGGCCAAACACAATGCAAGTAGCTGAAGCTGAACTGTCTAAGTCGGGCTATCGTGCCAGCAGTGATGGGGTGAAACGATTCCATGAATCTATCAGTCCGAAAACACCGTTGATCGTAGCCTAAGCGAGAACCACAGTTACAATAGCACGGCAAAATCGATTGTGCCTTGTGTTTGTCTCCACTACTGTCAGGCTATCACGCCAAAATGTCACCAGTACGCACAATTTATCAGGGCAAGCTGCTAGTTCTAATAGGCTTATTCACAAATGGTATCGCCGATTCGATTGATCAATGACGCGTCTGTATCACAAGGATACTCACGCATCTAGAGTAGCATGTTGAACCGCTGTCTAAACGGAGATTCAGGCACATGTTATGAAGGGCATTAGTGGTTTAGTCAACTGATCCGCGTCGATCAAATGCGAATCCAGTGTCTATGGGTAACAACGCGCGCCAATGACGCACCTAACGAGTGGAACGTTTCCAGCTTCCGAGAGAAGCGTCAGAATCCAACGGAATTGCTCAACATTAATTCGCAATAAACACTATTAGTCTATGACCATGTGGAGATCGCAAAACGATGGCTTTTTTTCAGGACATCATGAGTGATGACGCTGCATGCTTTCAGTGGCGTTTAGAGATCACACTATGGGATTGATCTGCAACATCCACAGAATCTGTATTCAGACCGTCCTTCTGAAAATTACTCAGAAGTCGAGTCACTAGACTGACAGACGTAGAAGTCAACTCTTTGACAATATCCCGTGATTCAAGAGGAACGAGTATATGTGCTAGTACTTCTGAGCCTGATGAGAATAAACTTAGCTTAAATCGGTAAACGAAGCTCCGGCTCCAAAGCTGAATCAAGTGTGTTAGGTTTTGGAGCGGTCTCAGAGCATGTCCTGATTCTGGGCTCCCACGGTAGCGCGTTGATCAGCTGATGTCTCACCCAACAATAGCAAGAACTGGTAAGGACATGGAAACCGTTAAGAACTATTGCAGGGATCAGCTGAGCCAAAAATGTCCATGATCAAGGTGAGTGCGGTCAGTTTCCGAATACGACTTACATCGATCCCGGTTAACGCGAAAGTGTGACTCAGAAACACGAAAGCGAGTGGGTTCATTACTACTTACGTCATGACCCACCTCTACTGAAGTGACAGCTTTGACTGACCTGTCGACATCGGATAACGTAATCGTCCGCTTATTACGACTGGTAAAACAAACGGCTATGAAGCAATTCTTGAGAATACTCATATAGTCACGCTCTGCAGGTGCCTGGCCGTCACGAACTCGGTGCAAATCCAGCTGTATCACGGAAAAATTGAGCGATTCGCCATTTGTCAGAAGGCCTTTGGGTTCGTCCCACGAACGCATGCAAGCACATTCAGTGCACGAACGGCTGCAAAGTAAGCAAACGCTCCAGTTCATCGAGTTTTGTGTGGGCACGATGGACGGCAGGTAATCAGAACGGTCATGCCGATTTGACCAAACCGGTGTAGACGGTTGCGGATAGAGCCTTAGCCAAGAATGGGTCAAGAATAGGAACTTGTATCAGCTTCAACTGTTCTGACTGAATCGAGTCCATGGGTTGCTTGTCAACCAGTGTGAAACCGAAGGCATACCAGTTCCAAATGATAGCGCTGGTACTAGCGGATCATGGTCCAATACACGCCGGACATACAGGACTGCCTGTCCTGAGTCGACGGCAAACCAGCGAGTGAACGAGTGCTTAAACTGACGGCTCCAGCATGACTTGTGATCGAACCCCTCTCATTTTAGCTCCCAATTTTTACATTATGTTCGTGGCAGCCAATTCAAAAACAAGAAAAAAATAGAAAGAAAATCGTTCAGCTGTAACACCCTTTCAGTGCCTAGCTGCCATGCCACCAGAAGGAAGCATGAGGGCTGGGATACTGCGAGGTTGCCCAAGCCTAGACAGGGGAGGTCGAGAGGCAGAGGTCGGGTTCGAACCACGGACCTTCCGGTCAGAAAATTCGCATTCTAACCACTGAGCCATCTTGCACAAGAGGAATCTAACGATCTGTATCGCATTTCGGGTGATCAGTTCGTGTTCAATTCGCTGAAAATCATAATTTCCCTTTCTCTTCTGAGTCCCAAATACTGACCGTTAGGTCAAAATCGGACGGAAACGATCCACACGTTTTTCTCCTCGCTGAGATGGCCAGTTTGTTGGTTTGCCTTGGGAGATTCTCTCTTCAACGGGCATTCCATTTATGCGATTGGTTTCAACGCCTAGTTAGTCAACTGTAGTCATGGTAACATGTGTGCCCCTCCCCCCGAGCATATTTCGGAAGTGGCCTATCTACTCTGGCGCCCAATCGAATACCGTCAGTGTTGTGATTACTAAGCACAAAAAACCCACTCACGTGACTAAGCTGTGCTTACTAGGCAAACGTAGCATCGCAGCAGCGAACTGATCGATTCGCGGTCGATAACGATTAATGGCGCAGGTATTGGACAGCACACGGTGCATGACGAAAGAAATGCGAACCGTATGAGCTGCCTCTGTCAGACTAGCTCTGCTTTCTGTTGCGCCGTGTGTGTGAGAGAGAGAGAGAGCACATAGGTGTCCTACAATGATAGCAACACGTGTTTTTTTCTATTCAATTCTTTAACTGCCAAAACTGCTAAATGTAGTGCACTTCATCGACCTTTTCACTAGAAGTTCAGAGGTGAAATGGATGGTCAGAGGGAGGGCATATATTTCGAGGGAATTCAACGTCCGTTGTGTGACCTTCACTGCCAATCAGTCGAGTAATTTCCGTCGACAAGTAGAATGGATCGATTAACTGATCGATTAGATTGGATTTCTGTGTATGAATTTATATTATAGCAATAGCACGCGGTAGTAGATTGTGTCACACAAACAGACAGATCGCACCGAACAATATGGAAAGCTCAACGACGTGCCGAAAACACCTACTGATAAGTGGCGATTAAAAATAGGGCGGGTGTCACAAATTTTTCGGGGACGCACGTTTTTTCTCCGAGTTGAGAAATCCAAAAACCACGGCACACAACAAAACCGACCGGAGTATTCACCGATTCCGAACTTGGGTAGTGATTTCAAACCACCAGAGTTCTGCTCACAGTTTGGTGAAGCAACAACTACTACTCGAATCGCAAAAAAACTATTCAGCTGTAGCACCCTTTCGGTAGTTGGCTGCCATGCCACCCGAAGGAAGCGCGAGGGCTGAGATACTGCCAGGTTGCCCAAACCTAGACACGGGGGGGGGGGGGGGGTAAAAATGCAGAGATCGGGTTTGAACCACGGACCTTCCGATCGGTAAATTCGCGCTCTTATCACTGAGCCATCTCGCATGATGTGGTGCAACATTTCGTCTATTTCGTGACCGGTCTTCTAGTTCTCAGAGCTTGCCTCACGCGTTCAGACATCGCTGGGAGCGACACTTCGCACGGTTTCGTTCGTCCCCTAATTGTGTCAGAAATGCGACCGCACGGACTGCAAAGACAACATTGATGTTCAACAACAATCGAACGTTGTGGTAGCCAAACTGACAGATCCCATCACGGGCCATGCAAATATATATTAATGTTCCAACTAAAGGCCATTCAGTAAGGCTCCAGATCATTACAGCATTGGAAACGAGGCTGAGGCGCCATGTTTACCGAACTTGTTGCGGATCGTCGAGCATGATCGGCTGCAATATGTGACGGGGAGGGCTTATCCTCCAGGATTTAGCGGCAGTAAAGTAAAGTAACGCAGGCAATATGGATTTCACTTATTGTTCAATTTGGGCCTTTATTTGAACAGCCATCCGACAAGATTTTTGCTTGAACTGCACCTGATGACTCCAAGCCAGTCGTCAGTGACAACAGCACAAACGGCTGTGTGTGTACAGAGATGGTGTCAGGACGCCCAAACCTAGACAGGAGGACAATTAAGGTCCTCAACCAAAGCCTTTGGCCCAAAAGCTTCACCGCAGTGCAGCAAGGGTCGGCGTGAGACTACTTGAGTAGCCCAGGTTGCCAGCCTGGAGAGCCAGGAGACCGTGTTTATCAGACCTCTATCCATTGACCAACCTAGTAGGAAGAGACTCTGTGGATATTGAGCAGGCACCCTTCAATACAGCTCAATCGGATGCTGAGGTACGCAAACTGTCGCATTACGATAAGGCCCAGTCTGTTTGCGACGTTTCGGGTGACTCTATATCAATTCTCAGTGAGTCAATCTGTACCAGAGAACTTCGCGGTCAGTTGGCATAATGTCCCAAAGCGGCCGGTTAAAAATATTACACAGAGTGGAGTCGAAAATTAATCTTGTGGGGCCAAAACTCCCTATTGCCATAATGAGTTGATTTGGGCTCGAGGAGGGCAATAAACCAATAGGTGTGGTAAATAGGATAGCCATAATACCGTCAGACCCCCTGACTTACACAGAATATTTCGCGAATCAAGGGTGAAAACAAACCGAGAAACATCTAGCCAGGAGTTCACAGCTTGTGAGCACTGGGTGCAAAGCAATACGACAATGAATAGTCGGCTGAAGAGAGCTCAGTTTACAGTCGGCGCGATGTACACAAGGAAAAGAAATCGAAACATACCATCATCTGTTAACACCTCTTTGGCCGAAGAGATGAGAAGGAATTCGCGTTCCGCCTTCTTCTTATCCTCACCCTCATATCGATCCGGATGCCATTTACGAGCCAATTTTCTGTAGGCACTGGCGATTTCTTGTTTAGTTGCTGAACGACTAACACCCAGTATTTTGTAATAGTCCTTGCGTTGACTAGTTTTCAACAAGCGTTGGGCTTTCTGCAGAATCTCTCGAGCCCTTTGATGCCGCCGATCCGTATCGAATACCTTTTGGGCTGTTCGGATAGCTGGTGGGAGGTCAGGGGAAATGCAGTGAGGATATTAGGAGATGGATGGTGTGAAAACTGATAACAGGATAGACACAGGGTGGTTTTTTACTCACCTTGCTGAGATAATGGTGAGCAACTCGTCATCTAAGAGCCACAATTGTGACTCGGTGGGAATGTTCAAATGTGATCACTGAGGAGTTCAGTAGATACGTTGTGATTATACTCTAGAAGGAGAATCTCGGAAGACTGGTCCCACCCACAAGTGAGAACTAGACTGATAATGGTGACAAAAGTGATCGACGTCGAAAGCAAAAAAGTGTTGAACGTCAAGGTTTTACTGTCAACGGATCAGGATACAGTAAACTGAATGATCCAGGTGAGATCAGTCATGTTGGAGAAGTGGTCACATTATGAATGGACGAACTGCCTAGCTCTGGCGACGATCGAGTACCGTCAAACACTTGTAGTGGAGAAGGAATTGTTAGATACAAAGATACATAACCCCCACGGAATTCAACCGTGTCTAAAGGCCATTGACAAAAAAAGAGTACGGTAATCCTCCAGGAGATAACAACAACTTTTGTATAACAGGTCACGGAAACTTGTACGAATTAAGGCCTGTCCAAGCCCAAATATGTTTGTGTACTCATTCTCTTGCTGCTGTGCAGCGGAATACATTGGACGCACGACTAGGCAACTCGGCCAAAGAATGAAGGAACACAATCCACTCTGACCATCTTCTGGAACTAGGGGGACGGTAACCAGCTCAGTAGTACAACATCTAGCAGACACGGCGCACAACTTGATACCCAGCCAAAGCTTCCGCATTGTTTAAAAGGCACCGGCTAATCAACCCAGATCAGTACAGCAACGAACAATCGCAGTGGCTGAGGCTATCGCCATACGACATAACAACCCGATCATTTGTAGGCAAAAACACTTTGTTCGTGTGTTGTACTTGTCATGGTCCAACTCACCTCTCCCCACACATACACCCTGTGTTGAACACACAACCACAGCACTGACCGCGCTAACAAGCTCAAGTCATCCTATTGGTGACTTCAACTAGTTGTTCTCTGATAGGTAGCCAATGTCGTCTCTCACTCGATTTCCTGTTCATATACACTATGCTCATTCAAATATCTTAAATACTGCTCTCTTAACCTTTGCAACTATATGACTTGGAAAGACCTTGCCGAAAAGATGTTCGTCAACCCATCTTTGTTCTTAAGGCAGGATCATTTTTAGCAAAATATTAGATGACGTCCGAACGAGACCACGAGCATTCCTTTAGTGTAAGACGTAGATTACAGTGAATTTTCAATGGAACCTTTGACTGGTTCTTAAGGGTAAATTCCGAATTCCTAAGCTGGCTGAGTAGCATTTTTGTAACGTCATCTGTGCTTCCCTTCATCATCCAGATCCTCTTATTCGAATTTCGCTACATTTTCAAGTTGTCTTCGGTCAGCGACAATGAATCACGACTGATAAAGCAATCCCATCAATCCCACAAGGCCCCAAGTGCCGTTCACTTTCTCCAGTCTACGTAATTCATAGTTACGGCTCTAGTACCGTGTTTTTTCCTATACAAGAGCAGAATCGTCATTGGTAGACACTAAGACATCTGAAAGGTACGCCTGATATGCACCCAATTTTAGACTGTCGCTGGCTCGTTCGCTAAGCTCTCTAGACTTCTAAACAATTCAGTTAGCGACGCATGACCACTCAGCGACAACGTATGAGAAATCAATATGCGCAAAGTCACCTTACTCTGTCAGAGATGGCTCAATGGCTAGAGCGCGAATTTACTGACCCGAAGGTCCATGGTTCGAACCCGACTTCTACATCTCGGCTTCCCCTGTCTAGGCTTGGGCAACCTGGCAGTATCCCAACCCTCGTGCTTCCTTCGGATGGCATGACAGCTAGACACTGAAAGGGCGTTACAGCTGAACGAAATTCTCTGTCACCGTTGGACGGATTTATGATGATATCGTTACTGACTAGGCCGGAGTTAATAAAACTAACGGGTTGTTGTTTACAGTTTGAATAAAGTGGTGACGGGCTTATTGGTGTGAAAGCAAAACGAATGGGAGGTGAATCCTAGGGATAAACGGGATACAGAAAAAAAGGATAGTTGTTGTATCAGACTAACGGATTACTGGTAATTACAAGGTGGTTCTGTTTACGAAAGGGGAATATAGGTGTTCCTTTGGCTCAGGTCTTGCGATTAAGTCTAAGCGAAGCATCCTCATTGAGAACCTGACATAATAATCGTTCAGTTGTAACACCCTTTCGGTGCCCAACTGCCATGCCATCCGAAGGAAGCACGAGGGTTGGGATACTGCCAGGTTGCCCAAGCCTAGACAGGGGAGGTCGAGAGGCGGAGGTCGGGCTTGAACCACGGACCTTCCGTTCAGTAAATTCGCGCTCTAACCACTGAGCCATCTCGCCCCCTGATAAACCAAAAAGAATTAAGTTTGGAAGATGAGAATTATCGAGATGGAATGCGGTTATAACTGAATTGCTCTCATGTAACCGAATTTCTCGGCAAATTCCATTGCAACAACTGGGCCAAGAAACCGGTTATGTTGTTATTCGCCTTGAGCGCAGTTGCGACTGGTGGCCGCATGGTCCTGCGACAGTAAAAAGTGTCGGCCGATCCTGTTACATTCACCGGATGAGTCGTGATCAGAAAGGAACGCACAGTGGAGGGCTTTGTAGACCTAAGCACATTCTGCCTTTATAAGAGAGAAAATTTGAGCTTTGATGCAAAACGTACTCTAAAGGTGCGAAAGCTATCCTCAGTTGAAGATTGTTGTGAACGCACTTTCTAAGTAAGAATGGTCTCAGGGGTTTGCTTGTGACTGACGAATTCACCGACCAGGTCAAGGTACGATTGATCTACTCAGTAGTCTGTTGTTGAGCTCAGTTGTCAGGTGTGTACACACCTGTCCCTTTAAGCGAAGTAACTGAGTCCATGTGAATCCGTAAATTCAAGGTGACGTGGCAAAGACAGTTGTCGACTTCTTGACAAGAAAGGTGGGTGGAAAAGCAGTTGAGTTAAGAACCGAAACGTGAGCTGTATGGAAAGTGTGACTCAGAGTGCAACTCATCTGCTCGAAATGCGCTGCAAAGTGTACATTTGATCCAAAAGGAAATTTTGTCTACCAATGATTGCCGTTTAAGGAAAACCCAATTTAACAGACCATGACATGAACGGTAATTGCAGCCATGACCGATAGTGCTTATTGCCTATTATATGACTGTTATTCATTTGCTACTGAGGATAAGAAATAAAAGAATCTTATCTTGTAACGTTTACATTTTGATTCATCATCGTTGTATTCGCAGACAATAACAGCGTGTTGGTACTAATGTTCCACTGCCGTGCAACCGTGTTGTAATCAGTACTCAATTAACGGCATCTCTATTTAAGTAGTATACGATTATCTCTTTCGTTGATCATGTGTAAGAAATTAAACCAGATAGGGAAGAAGGCATCCAAATTCCCAGTACTCTTCTCAAGTGCAAACCTCCATCGATGAGACAACTTGGGCGGGCGCATTCTTTTTATATTGCAATACTTGCAAGACAAAATCCCCCAGAACTGAAGCCGGTTAGTCCGGTCCTCAACAGAAAGCATCCAAACACTGATTCGGATCGGTCGGAGAACTTTGCCATGATCACTGCTAATAATACACAATCTTGCCACATCAACGGACTCTTGACGAATGAACTTGACTTGGGTTGGCCGGCAATCTAACCTAGGGTAGGCGAACATCACCATTCATTGGAACATCCCACAGTTGCGATATGCACTGATGGGTTAGAAAATAGGGTAGAGCAGCGGGCGGGAACTCGAAAGTTTCGTTGTGAAGTTGCCTCGTTTTGTGTTCGAGTATTCAGCTTGCAATCGAACAACGATTCTTCCGTATTAACTAAGAAAGCGGGAGCTGAGGATCAGAATCCAGAATTGCCACGCAGAACAAGTATGTAGCAATCAAACATATGCAACAGTATTGAAAATGCGGATCGTTCCATCCCGACAAAGGATGTCTGAGGTCTCGATGCACAAACTTGTGCAATACGGTTATTAATAGTCAATATCTTCACGCAAAAGCATTCCATTTAGGAAATATTTTGACTATCTCCGAAGCTTGGCCTTGAGGGCCGCGTGTGAATTAGGTGGCAGTTAGTAGGCAATCACAAGGCCAAGACTTAGAGTTTTCTTTAAGAGTTTGTCGGATGGAAAAAAGGGGATTATCCAAGAACCAGTA